>JAQSVH010000004.1:17046659-17069892 GCA_029448705.1 Adansonia digitata
CCCATATCGTGAGAAATAGGCTTAATTAGAAAGTTGAGTTATCAAAAGGAGCTTAATCCGATCCAATAAATTCTTCACTGTAAATCACAGAAGCCTAATTTAGGAACAAAATTCTAATCCCAAGTAGAAAAACAGAAATCCGGTAGTTAAGACTTAAAGACTTAGGACCGTTCATCCAAAATCCTGCGGTGAAGGAAGGACCGCAGAGCTCCATTTTTTAACCATTTTACCAGTATGATCAGTCAAATAACCCGGGAGACCACAAATCAAAGACAATCTCACGATGATTAAGTTGTATTCGAAAGTTCAAGTTTTCCAACAAGATTTGAACTCGGGAGTCCAATGTCGTAACCGCTATACATCATGGAGTCCCAGCCACTTGTTGGATGATACGTTTCATTCAAAGTCAAGTCTATGGGCGTGACAGATGGTGCAGCAGCTAACCCCGTCTTTGCTTACCAGCAAGCAATTACCACCTAGGAAGTGTCGACAACATAGTACTATTGTCTTTAAGGATGGGACCCCCTACTGTCTTCGCTTAAACAAAAATAAACTTGGCTACCCTTTTCCTGATTCCACTGCAATTAACAGTAAAAACCCTTTTTTATTTTTTGGTTTGCTTCAAAATTTGAGTGACCAGATGGCTCTCCGATTCTATCTCTTCATGTCTCTTTCGAGAATTGCTACTGTTACGGACTACTAGACTCCTATATCCATTATTTGTGTATAGTGCTTGCTGCATTTTCTTTTTGATGGCTCAAGGAATCCCCTTTCTTTAGATTTTACCTGTTCCTACTTCTTACATTTAAAACTTGCCTTTAATTTTAGTTTACTTTTATATAGGTTGTACAGTAGCCGTCGGTCTTTGCATCAAACGCATCGAGTTTCAAATAAATTAAGGTTAACTACCCTTTTAAAAGCTCATTCCTTGGAGTATGATCGGATGGATAATGATCAAGGTCAATATCCAAGGTGCACCCGAACAGGCACCCCAAACTGGAGGTGTAAAGAGAGAGCATTGACTGGCAATTCTTTGTGCCGTAAACATTATCTTTATTTCTTGCAAAGACGTAGTAAAGATGTGGATATAGGGAAGATGAGTGAAAGTGGCGGTGAGGGTGGAAGTCAAGTGTGTACTCAAAAAAAGAAGCGAAAGCGGAGTATAAATCAAGTGGTGGAGGCAGTTGGGAAGCATGGTGGGAATGAACAAATCAAAGCTACTGCTGGAAATGAGGGTGACCAAGGAGCTCAAAGCTGGTTTGGTGAAGGCAGTGGTGGTGGTGTTGAGAGTGTTCTGGAGTGGTTTGGGGAAGATGGTGTGAATGGAGGTCAAACTTTTAAACTTTGGGGTGTTGAAGATGGGTTTGGACTTGGGATTTGTGGGTCTGGTGAAGGTGCTCATGGGGTTCAAGGAGGGTTTTGTGGAGAAACTGGTGGAAACAATGGTGAAGTCGTTAATTGCAAAGGTTGTAGGCCTTGGTTCGGTGAAGATGGTATATTTGGGGTTCTTGGTGGTGGGGAAATTCAGATGGGTGGGTCTGCTGGGGTTGCATTTGGAAATGGTGGAATGGGTCTTGCTGGTGGACCAATGGAAGGCCTATTTGGGGAACCGAATAAGGTTTTGAATGTTGGTGGCGAAGTAAACCACTTTTTCTCTGGTGAAGCTGAGTGTGGCAATGTGGATGGCAAAGGCATTCAGGGGTTTTTTGATGAAATTACGCGCGGAAACGGATGCGAAAGCCTTTTTGCTGGGGAGGGAAGCCGAGGTCAAGGAGGTTACTTTGAAAATGTAGTCATGCACCAAGGCGGTAACGATGGAGGAGGGCAGGCTAAGGGTAAGCGTGGTAGGCCAAAGGGTTCAAAGAACAAGAAGAAAATGCAAGATCCCCTCAAGTCCCAACCTATGCGTGGTCGGCCAAAGGGTTCAAAGAATAAGAACAAAAGTCTTGCTGCCAAACAACGTACAGAAGGATTAAGTGGAGTTGGTGCTGATGGTAAGGTTGGGAATGAGGTTATTCGCGCAATCGAGAAGCAAGGCCTGGGAATGGGCTCAAAGAAGAAGATAAGTCTTCCAGGTGAAAATCAAGACATATCTTGTCAACTTGCGGGGGGCACTAGTGTCGGCGTAGATCAAACTTCGAGGCCAATCGTTTTGGAGAATGAGAATACCACCATCCTATCGGAAGGAGATGGGTTAATGCCCTGTGAAGTTGATGGTGGCAATGAAGGAAGAAATGAAGATAAGGGTAGAAGTATAAAGAAACAAGGCCATCAAAAGGGTTCAAAGAATGACAAGAAAACTCTTGGTGACAAGCAAAGGGGTTCTAGGAGTCATAAAAAAATTATTGCTGGAGAGAATCAATATATATCTTGTAAAATTGTGTGTGGTGAAGATGCAGATGGAATTCAGAAGGCAAATGTTGTCCAACCAAAGAGAAAAGCTGGCCGGCCAAAGGGTTCAAAGAATAAGCAGAAAAGGCCTAGTGATGAGAAACTTGGACTGTTAAGTGAACACCAGACCTTGCAAAAAAAGGCTGGCCGGCCAAAGGGTTCCAAGAATAAGCAGAAAAGGCCTAGTGATGAAAAACTTGGACTGTCAAGTGAACAGCAGACCTTGCAAAAAAAAGCTGGCCGGCCAAAGGGTTCAAAGAATAAGCAGAAAAGGCCGAGTATTGGAAAACTTGTACTGTCAATCGAACAGCAGACCTTACAATCAAAGGATAACCGATGCTTACCTGAGGGTTCAAAGGATAAGAAGGAACATACAGAAGGTATTGAGGTTCTGGGAGTGCCTGTTGAAATTGCAGGGGGTTATTATGTTGATAAAGGACGTGTTTTAGCAAGGACTGCCCTTGTACGGGAGGAAGATAAGGGAGTGCCTGTTGAAGTTATTACTCGCGGCGGTGAGATAAATTCTGTTGTAGATAAGGAAGGTAGGAGAATTCTCTCTGATGCTAATGAAGCTAACCATGATAACATTGGTCCTAAGGTTAAACATTGGTGTAACGAGGACTTGAAGAATATGGAGCCAACTGTTGCTGCAAACGAAGAAGCCCATCAAGATGGGAATGTTATTGGCAAGATTGATGGTCGAAAACGAAAGTGGAAGCGAGGCCGACCAAAAGGTTCAAAGAATAAGAAAAAAATTTTTTTTAGCACATTGACTCAGAGAAAGAAGTGTAGAATTAACAAGTCTCAGACACAGATAGAACGGGTAGGAGGAAATGATTTGAAGATGGGCAAGAATGTTTCGGGTAAGCATCTTCAAGGCAGTTTAAACACGAAGAGGAAAGTGTTAACAGTTGGTGTTCGAGGCAGTTTAAACATGAAAAGAAACGTAGTAACAGCTGATTTTGGCAATGTTCAAAGGAAGATTAAAGGGGGGAAAATGAAGTCTAGCTGTCAATCAGAAAGTTCAGTTTCATCAGTGAGTCTTTCCTTAACTATGTTTTTCATAATGCTGATGAGGTTCTTGAAGAGATTGTTATTTTGGGGTATGTCGACTTGTAACTGAAATAACTAAACCACAAAGACAAAGCCTTACACACAATCTGTTAGTAAGAAGAGTCACAGGGAATGATAGGAAGCTTGCTTCTTTTGAATACTGAATATGATAATAGATTAAACTTCTAATTTTCTTATTTCCTGATAATCCATCAGAACATCTGAACATGTTCTGTTGTCAAAAGGAAAGCTCTAAACTAAGAAGAACAGAATTGAAGATTTGGTATGACTTTATGAGTGCCGCAGAAGGTTTCCAAAATATTTGAACTGGTTGCAGCTATATTTTCTTCACTTTGCTAAACGTCTCCCATATAGTGGAGAATTGCATAAAGAAATAATCAGATATTTCTTAGAAAGAGTAGATTTTTTTTTTCTTGGAAGTAAATGGACTTATGACTTCTGAGGTGGGGGATTACAGAGTATCCTTGCTTTCAAGGCTAGTCACAATTTTTGTGAGTGGTATGAAATGGGAAAGGATACTGGAAGCTATTTGGTTACTTCATTGTTCCTCCCTAGGGCACCTAAAAAGATATCTGCAACCCAGAAGTGGCCAGGCATCTCTTGCAATAATTGAGCTTATTTACTAGTCCAAATAGTTTGATTTTGCTATTTTCTCCCCTACCACTGTATGATTGTTGGTTCTGGTACCAACAGAAGGGGGAGCCATTTTATCTATAAAATGTGAGGAAAGTTGCATACACTCTGAAATTTTCTTTTCGATTGTCTCAGCTAAATTTCACAATAAAATCATATTGATTGAATGTCTTGATTCCAATTCCTGGTGGCAAATTATTATTATGGCTTGATTTCATTTTCAGGCTGGTACAAGCCGGAGGAGACTTCGGAGGGGTTTTATGTGTCACCAGTGCTTGAGGAGTAACAGGAGTGTTGTCAATTGTTCCAGTTGCAAAAGGAAACGCTATTGCTACGAGTGCCTTGCTAAATGGTAATTAAATTAAATCTTGTGAAACTCGTTTTCTTGCTGTCTGGAAGAGCAGTTAAATTCTTCAACCTTGGAAGATAAGTTGGTTTATTGAGCTAGCATCTGTATTCTAATTGATATTTCATCAGAGCATTGTTTATGAACAATTGAACTCTGATTGTTTGCTGTTCCATTCTGTAAATATGAAGAGGATTTTATCTAATGCTTCTAATGCCATTGAAAATGAATCATATCAGGTATCCAGAGAAAACAAGAGAGGATATAGGAGTTGCTTGTCCATTTTGTCGAGGCTTCTGTAATTGCAGATTATGCCTCAGGGAGAATATAGTTGTCATGGTATGTGCCTCCTGTTAATTTTCTTCTCTCTTTCTGTTTCATTTGCTAAACTGCTGTGCGTATGCTTGTTGATGTCAACAACAGCAAAGCCTTTTCCTACAACTTGTCTCAGATTGCCAGCATAATGCTCTATTTAGGACCATTACCTGAGTAAGACCAATAGGAGCAGGGGGCTTTTGAATGATTGCCCTGCCCCCCCCCCCTTTTTCTCCCTCTTCCTTTTGACATCAGCATCATCCATAAAATCAGATCTCCTAACATGAGTGTTGCCTAGGTCTTTGTCTCCCATGTTCAAGCTACCTTAAATTTGTCTCCTAGCATATATTCTGATGCCAACTGTCACATGCTAATTTGACAGAGTGAGCATGAGAAAGCAGATACAAATATTAAACTGGAAAAGTTGCTTTATTTGCTACACAAAATTCTGCCTTTCCTTCGGCATATACAACAGGAGCAACAAGCTGAATTAGAGGTGGAAGCCAGTATACGTGGTACTATAATGTGCTATGACTACTTTTGATTTTTATACTGGATGATGTTTTGGAATGCTACGTGATGTGTGCCTCCTTTTTTCCATAGGTATGCAATTGTCAGAACAGGATATAATGGTATCAATGGTAGATGATGATGATCGAGTGTATTGGTATCATCTCACACTCTTTGATGCCCAAGGAGAAACCTGGGGTTTTTATTTTGTTCTTTTTTTTCTTTCTAAATTGAACATCCCATCTCTTTGTGCTATTTTATAAACGTTAGGTATTGGATTATCCTGCTAGTTACTTGGAAACAGCTTACTTTTACCACATTAATTTTCTCTTGCTTTTTTAATCAACATTAGGCGGAATTGCTTGTAAACCTAAAATCAATACAGAAGGATGGCTGATGTGCAGTTGTATATAAAACAAAAACTGTCCTTTAGATCCATTTGCAGTTTAGTTTTATTCTTAAGATAAGAAAGAGGTAGGGAATTTAGTGGATGTAGCTTGAAGGTGGGGTTGTTTGTTAAGAGGATAGAGATGTAATATTTTCTGATAGTACTTCTTTAGGGAAGAGGTAATCAGTGTAGTTATCTTATATTTCCACTAGTAGGAAGCTACGAAAAAGGGCTAGGATAGAGATTAGATGAGACTGCTTCATATACCTTACCCGATATTTTGACCTTTGTCTGTTTGGTCCCATCCTAATTTGTTTTGTCTTGTGGAAATAAAAACCAATTCATGCAATGAAGAAACTAAGGATCTATTAATTATCCTTTCTTTGGAGTAGAGAAATTTTATGTTAGTAACAGATTTTATATTATTATTGACATGAATCAACCTTGATGGTTCTTGCTGTCTTCTATTGCCTTGTGTTTTTTCATGTAATTATGAATTTTGCATCTAAAGATATTTATTTAAAAGGGATTTTGTGTTGTTATCAATAGTTACTAGGTGATGGTAGTTTCTCGATTGGAGAAAACTGGATTTGTGGTTATATTCAATAACAAGTGTATAGCTTGCTATTAATGGTAGTAGCAGACATGAATATTGTTTTTCCTAATATCAAAAGGCTACACATGTTTACATGATATTTATGACTATGAGTCTCTCCTTTGACAGTGATAATTGCAATACATCCATTGTCAATTTCCACAGAAGCTGCCCAAATCCCGATTGTTCTTACGATCTATGTATCACATGTTGTCATGAAATTAGAAAAGGATCTCAGCCTGGAAGGATTGAAGCACAATCTTCTCATCGGCAGTCTGTTGAAAGAGTAAATAGTCAAGCTACGGATTCAGATGACCAGATTCCTGTAGTGACAGTAAGATGTGATAGGAAGAGCTTCGTGTCAACTGAATGCATCTCGGATATGTCATGTAACGCTCTGGATTGGAAAGCTGAGGCAGATGGTAGGATTCTTTGTCCTCCAAAAGGAAGGGGTGGTTGTGGTAGTGAGACACTTTCACTGAGACGCTTCTTTGAAACTAATTCCATTGAGCAACTTATTCTGAGTGCTGAGGAACTCACCATTAATTTTGAGTTACCTGATATCGAGTTTTCTGAAGGCTGTTCTTTGTGTCAAACCAGCGGCAATGAAGGAAATGAAGCAAAAAATTTTGAAGTTAGACGAGCAGCTAATAGGGAGAACAGTCATGACAATTTTGTGTACTGCCCGAATGTTATGCAGTTGGAAGACAATAATATTCAGCATTTTCAAATCCATTGGATGCGAGGTGAACCTGTTATTGTTAGAAATGTACTTGGAAAAAGTTCTGGTCTTAGTTGGGAACCAATGGTTATGTGGAGGGCTTTTATAGGTGCAAAAAAGATATTAAAAGAGGAGGCAAAGAGGGTTAAAGCAATTGATTGCTTGGATTGGTGTGAGGTACCTTTTCATCTTTTGTATGTTTAAAGTTGTCCCATGATTTCTTTTTTACTGATCTATTTCTAATTCTAAGTTTCCTTCTTTGATATATGCATCATGAACGTCTTAACTTTTTATAACTACATTCAGAACTTAATGGTTTTAATGTGACAAACTAAGGTATTTGATCGAGGGTTTGCAACATGGCTATCAATGCACATAAGTGTTGGCTTTAATGGAAAACCATGTTGCTCTTGAGTACTGAGAACATTTATCATTTATGCTGTCAGTTGCTGAGGATCATTTTTCACCTTGCCTAGTGCTTATGGAACTGAAAGAAAACCTTTTAACTTTTGCAATGACTCCAAACGAAGCTAAGAAGATATTTCCATTTTCATTGATTTTAATAGTTTCAATAGTCAAGTGATGTACGTACTCATCCCAGAAGGCTATTGGTATCACTATTCTCTTCTTTATTACCTTGTTGTTGCGTTAGATCAATGAGTCAAAAACTAAAAGGCATTTCAATGGTGAATGGTTTGTGTGCAGAGGCAAGTATCACATCAGAATTGTAGTGTAGTATGTCTAGCAGTCATTATTATTTGGCCTTCTGGTACTCCAGTCTTCATTGTCCTCTACTTCTAATTATCCAGTTTCTGAGTGTTTCTTGAATCTTGTGTATGGGCGTAGTAAGTACTCCATTATTTTTATATACATAATATGCATGTTTTCAGTTAAAAGTATCACTTCCTTCTCAAGACTTTTGGGTGAGTGGAACAGGAGATGAAAAATATCTTGGTACTAACGTTTATTAAAGCATTGGCTCTTTTCACACATATATATATATATGTATGTATGTATGTATATATATATGTGTGTGTGTGTTAGATTTGAATGCCTTTTGAGTACTTCCTTTGCTCGTGTGTCTATCTTGCACGGTTGCATATGCCTGTACTTATTTTGATGTCACATGCTGCTTTACGCGGCACCTGTGTTTATGGTAATACTAATTTTGCACAAGTTGATATGTGATTTGCATTTTTGTCTGTCCTTGATGCTGCAGGTCGAAATAAATATTCTTCGTTTCTTCAAAGGCTACTTGGAGGGTCGTAGGTATAGGAACGGATGGCCGGAGATGTTGAAGTTGAAGGATTGGCCTGCATCCAATTCGTTTGAAGAGTGTTTGCCGAGGCATGCTGCTGAATTTATTGCTATGCTTCCTTTTAAAGATTATACTCATCCAAATTCTGGTATCCTGAATCTTGCTACCAAACTTCCTGCTGTGTTGAAGCCGGATTTGGGACCCAAAACGTACATTGCCTATGGATATTTGAAAGAACTTGGCAGAGGTGATTCAGTAACGAAACTACATTGTGATATTTCTGATGCGGTATGCAATAATCTTTAGAATAATTCTTGCTGAAGTTTATGTGTAAGGCATTGTTGCTTTCTACCAGTGTATTGAATTTTTCATCACTATTCTTACTGCTCATTTACTTTTTACAGGATCAACTAGTTGATTCAAGATTTTCATATAAAAAACCTTTTCTTAAATTACCCCTTTGTTTTGGTCAGATTTACACGTTCCAAAGCACGCACGCTCATAATTATACTGATCTTATAATTTTCGGTCTTTATGACTAGGAATGTTCTAACTAGACCTTGATTATCTGTTTGACTTGCCCAAAGTAAGACTCCTGTCTCTGAACTATTGTTATTTCACTTTAAAAGTTTAAGCAGCTTTTCTGATTACACGTGATTTTTTAAGATTTTGATGATTTCTCCTCATGTAATTTGGCATCTTACTTTGAAGTTAATGTTTCTTTTATCTTTCTGTCTGCCACTTTGGATCGGGGATGCCCAACTTTTCTCTTTCTCCTATGTAGGTTAATGTACTGACTCACACGACTAATGTGAAGAGTCAGCCATGGCAGAGCAAAATAATAGATAAATTGCAGAAGACATATGAAGCTAAAAACTTGCATCTACATCGCTCTGGTCAAAGACGGAAGGCGCCATGGATATTTGGAAGAAAGCACCGAAAGAGACATCATAAAGATGAAAGAAAGAATTCTAAATATTCTGCAAAACTAGACATTAATGTAGGCAAGGTTGAGGATGTTGCTGAAGGTATTTTATCCATGCCTGGTGTTAATACAAGGTCCAACTTTACTGCCAGTGGCAAACTTCAATCTACACATCAACTTGGTGCTAACCATGACATTATTGAGGAAATGATGTGTAATAAACAGCATAATCCCAGCATTTTGGGAGAAACACATAATAACGGCGAGGGAGGTTGTCTTAATCAAATTGATGATTTAGGGTCTGTAAGACCTCATACAACTACGACTAGAGAGTCTGTTACAGAAAACCAGTCTTTAGAGAATGCAGATGCTGGTGCTGTTTGGGATATTTTCCGGAGGGAGGATGTACCTAAGTTGATTGAGTACTTATGGAAGCATCAGAAAGAATTCTATCACATTAGTAATCTTCCTGTAAATTCTGTGCGTATCATTGCTTTTTCATTTCATTGCCCATTAGGATTATATTTTTAGGAAATTATTTTAAATTGATGTGCAACATGTGCTTTAGGTTATTCATCCTGTTCATGATCAGACCCTTTATCTCAGTGAGAGACATAAAAAGCAGCTGAAGGAGGAGTTCAGTAAGATTTTTTTTTCTTATATAAATATTTTAAAGTATTTTTCAGTGTACACTAGATCAACTCTTATCTTTTTAGTGCCAAATTGGACTACAGATGTTGAACCTTGGACGTTTGAGCAACATGTTGGTGAAGCTGTTTTTATTCCTGCAGGATGCCCCCATCAAGTGAGAAATAGACAGGTGAGGTTCCTCTGGCATTTAGTAGGCCTGTTTTTGAAAAGTTGCTATATGGCAATGCTAGAAAAACCTATCTAGCTTTCTTACGTGATGCAGTTGTGGTTTGTCCTCCATAGAGATGCATGTTTCATTGAAGTGGTTTGAGTGTCTGAACTCAAACACCGATCTGTGTTTGCATATTACAGATCCTCTTGATTATAATAAGTATCACTAATTCAGCATAAATCTCATTGACCTTTTGATGTGGCTTTACTTATTCAAGTTAACACTGTCTTACCTTCTTTTCCAGTCATGCATTAAAGTAGCCCTCGATTTTGTATCCCCTGAAAATGTGCAAGAGTGCATACGATTGACAGAGGAGTTTCGCGTGCTTCCAAAAGGCCATAGAGCCAAGGAAGATAAATTGGAGGTACATGTTAATTCACTCATTCTTAGGCAACACTTAATGTGTCTGATCCCCAAATAATAAACTCTTTGCTTATATAAAGCACAAGTGATGACTAATGTATGATAGGTAGCTGAAGTATCAAAGTGCTCATTGTTTTTTGGAAAGATTGCTTTGATGTTCATGAGACAATTTGTCAACTGATATGAATCCTGACATGCTTTGGTGTTCAATTCCATGCAAATTTGACTGCTTCAATTAAATCAATATAAAGATGTTTCTTAGCAACCTTTTCGTTTTATAGGTGAAGAAGATGGCAATATATGCAGCAAACCTTGCAGTAAGTGAGGCCAAAGATCTGATTACAAAACTCAAGTAAGGTCATGTTTGCTCTACACCTCTTATCTCCTACTGGTGATTGTAATTTCATTCCAATCTCATAAAGAATGTGTTCGGGATAGTTGTTAGATGTCTTTTTTAAGTAGCTGCTACATGTGAAGTTACTAGCTCAAATGAATATGTTTTGACTGGAGTAAGTTCACTGTTTCTTTAGTTAGCACTCAGCCGGTGAGCTTCACCATCAGAGGAAATATGCAGATTCCTTAGAGCTTCCTTAACTAGTGAGGGAATTTCATTATCTGATAAAATTGCAGATTCCTTGAAGCTTGCTGTTATTTGAATTTGATGATAACTAATCACAACATAAAAGCAAAGAACTGATTTAATGAACAAAGGCCAAATGAACATAAATCTGACTCATTATTAACATCAAATAGATGAATAAACTACCATATTCGTTCCAGAAAGCCCACATGGCAGCCAATATTTTAATATACTATTAACTGATGTTTTGAGTTAATATCCAAACACAATGTTGTCTTGCCCTGCGTGTTATGTTCTACTTTGAATTATTTTCCGATGGATTGTCTATATAGAGACTTCTTTAAAAGGCTGACTAGAGATTGGAAAGCCAAATGATGTATTTGTGGTTCTTGATCAGAAACTTATTATTTGTTATCAAAAGTTTGAATTGTCTTTCAAATTGTGAACCCAACAGCAGATGGCCATGACCAAACCTACAAGTATATGTTTATGGCGATTGAGTTTTTAACATTTGAGCATCTAGGTACTATTTGTTTGCTAGCAAAAATGCCACATGCATCCATGTCGCAGTGTTGTAAAGAACATCCTGGTCGGTTTTGCTTGTGTTTGGAACAAAATTGTGGAACTTTAACTAGACTGATGGAATCAACACATTTACATAAGATTGAAAACAAGGGTTTACCACTTTCATTTCAGTTTTTTTTTCATGTCATTGACAATGGGATTTGTTTTAAGACTTTTCCTATTGAGGGGGGGAGGTGTCAAAGCATCTGCTAAGCCAATGCAGTGGGGGATATACCTTTGACTGATATGAACAATGCTTAATCTTGCTGCAACAATAAGCCGCTCAAAGACGTTTACAGAGGTATGCAGTGAAACAATGTGAGGGAGGTAGATATTAACCTGGCCTATAGAGTTATTTATTTGAAATCTTTACACATTTTCAAAGCCCATTTGTATGACAGATAAGATTGTTGTTATTGGGCCTTGGATTTATGGGCTCGCGATGGTCCAAGGACTCTTTGCGGTGCAATCTAATGTTGACAAGCAAGGCCCATTCAGGCTTTAATGTGCCCCCCACCCCACAGGCGTGGATGTCAACTATTTTTGCTATAGCGCACAGCCGGTTACTCTGCCAAACCTGCCCAAATACAAGCCTTCATTGCTGGGATGTACTACTAAACTACTCGAGACAAGTCAAAGAAAATTTTCACCATTCTGTAAATGCAATTTAGTTTGATTGTGTGACAACTAAGAAGGTTTCTTGACCATTATTACGATGTACTCTTTACAGTTTCCTGCATCTTTTTCAACCTTCTTCTTTGCTCGTCTACAGTTCCTATCCTTGGTTGGTGTGTCAATATCATATGAAGACAAGAAAATCGTTGAATTTGCTTAATGGCAGAAGAATTCTTTCAATCTATTTTTTTTTCTCTCTTTACTTTTAACCCATTTTGGCCACTTCACAAAATAAAGGGGTAAGCTTTGAAAATCCTAGCATCCTAGTCTCCTTTTATGTAAGCTTGGATCAATAAGTAAGGCTGCCATTGCCAAATCTGATTATGATTCAAAATATTGAAATATATCCCTTCTGCTAGAAAGACTTTTGGCCGTTCAATTGGAAAATGCAAAATTTACCTTAAGAATATTCAAAATGGACTTTTGGCCATTCAATCAGAAATTTCAAACTAAATCTTATTATAAGAACGTAAATAATTTTGCCCTTTTGGCCATTTCTGTCTGATAAATCTCAAAAGGGTAATTTGCAGCATTGGGTCAAACCGATCTTAAGCTGAGTCTATGACAAAACTTTCTTTACCAAAATTATAGGATTAAATGCTATATTTTCAATAAAAGACAAATGCTATTGCCCAGAAAGAGACAAATGCTAATTACTCAAGTAACATAATCTTAATTGTTTACAGTTACTAAATTCGGATAATCTTATCCATTTTGTTTTTAATCCATCCATATTTATTGATGCTAAATAAATGCATAAGCTTCTTTCTTTCAATACTTTATTATTTCAATACAAGGCCGTCTTACAACCTTCAGATTATACCTTTTACCCCCCCCCACAAGTATCTGGACAGATATTCCAAACTCATCTGTCTGCCTTCTATGTAATTAGACGTTATAATTTTTTTAAAAAAAATTTGATCTTCATTTTGGTCCCTTGAGTAAAATATTACCGTTCTTCACTTCTTTGTTCTTTGTTGTCTCTCACCAATTCACGTCCCTTAAAAAAAAAAAAAAATTCCCTCCCATATACATGATAATTCCAAATTTGAAGAAAAACCCAATTCAATTCAACCCTCAAATTCTAAAGCCCCTTTTAAAAAAGTTTCATCTCGAAGACCGTTTCTTATGAACCCTTAAATCTACCATCTTTTGCCCCCCTAATTTTACTTGAATTGATTATCTTTTTCCTTCCCATGGCTGCTGCAGCATTCAGATCCAAACCTACGGTCGAAACAGCCTCTTTAACGGTCTTTCAGTTTAGGAACTTTCTATCTAATTGCATGCACTATGGTCGTGTGGTTAGCTCCTCTCACTGCACCACCAACCGTACCAAATGGGACGACCACTTTGTAAACACTCCTTATCATTTCATTGCTTTCAAGCCTTTCTCGTTTGGTGGCGAACTCGTCGAGAAGGGCTCCCAGTTTTTGGATATTAGGAGGAACTCCCACGATTTAAATAAGGATTTCGATAGAAAATTGAGAGAAAAATTGAGTTATAATAATTGTATGGTATTGAGTTCTTATGGAGACCCGCCGGAGGTTTGGCAACCACCTGGTGATGGGATCGCAATTCGGGTTAGTGGGATTAATTTGGGCCGTGGTGGAGGAGGGGCGACTGCGGGTTCTGGAGTTGGGTTTGGGTCGGATTCAAAGGATGGCTGTTGGGGAGGATCTAATTTGGGGCATAATTTTCCGACACCCAAAGAAATTTGTAAAGGATTGGATAAGTTTGTGATTGGGCAGGAGAGGGCGAAGAAGGTGATTGTGATCATTGTTTTTTGGCGTTGGGGTTTTTATTATTATCGCTATGCTCCATTTCAATGGAAAATGGGTACTGGTTTGGGCTATTGAAAGCAATGAAAGTAACTAGGAATTAGAAACTGCATTGATTAATAAGTTTCTTAATTGTATTTGATTGGTTTTAAGTCGTATGCATATTCTTATTTTAATTTGTATTGATATTAAGATGTTGAATTATGTTGTGAATTTGTCACAAGGTTTGATAATACACTCTGCCACTGGTGGAGCGTGGTTTTAATCATTGATGAGGTCGTAAAAGTTGAATAATACCACTATTCTTGAAGCTACATAGGATGTAAACATCCTTCTACATTTTGTTTTCTGGTCTAATGTTATGCCATGAATGCAGGTTCTATCGGTGGCAGTGTACAACCACTATATGAGAATCTACCATGCGTCATTACAGGAACGGTTAGTTAGTACCTTCAAGATATGCAGTTCTTGTTTTAGTCTGTTTCCTTCTTTTCATTGCTACACTTTTAAATTCATAATAATAGATTGTTGAGGTATTTAATTGTTAGACATGCAGCTTTGAGTATGTCTGAAAACAATTATGGTTCACATAATAAGATGAAATGGTTAGTATGTTTGCCATATTGAGGAAAAAAAAAGAGTAAAGGAAAGGAAAATGTCATAGCAATACAGATGAACTTTTAGCATATCGAAGATCTTTAGATATGGTCTATGCTCATCAGTTGTGATGGTTAGTTGCTATGCCACTATTGTTAGTGAATTTGAGCATAGTATGGACAGCTCTGAATTACAACATTAGTTTACGAAGGTGGTACCAGTGTTTTCTTCTAGTTTGTGCGCATCCTGTGTCTGTGCCTGTGTCTTTGCATGTGCTGCTGTGTTTTCTGTGTTTGTTAAGGGGGATATCAGTTATTAACATGTTTCCTTGTTTGGCTAGGCCTGCAGGGGATTCAAGTAGTGATATTGCATATGTACTAGATGATGATATAGTGGAATTGGAGAAAAGTAACATTCTTTTAATGGGGCCAACGGGGTCAGGTAATTTTTTATCATACTTGGTGTTAAAATTGAGGTTCTACTTGAGTGTTAAAATTGAGGTTCTACTTGTATATTATGACTTTGTGATTGTTAACTGTTTTTCCTAGGTTCATTTCAAGAGAGATTTTTTTTTATTGAGTTGCAGTTTGTCACAATGGCTTCTTCTTTATTTTATTTAAACATTTTAATTGCGGTGCAAGCAATTTTGCTTTATTATTTTTACTACAAATTTATCTTTTTCTTGTTTTCACGCTAAGTCTACATTATCTTGGGTAATTTCAATATTTATTTGAATATAATCATCTCTATATTCTGTTACCATTCTCACATGTTCCCTTTTGATGTTATTTTAAGGACAGGAAAAACATTACTTGCCAAAACCTTGGCTTGTTTTGTGAATGTTCCTTTTGTTATTGCAGATGCAACTACGTTGACTCAGGCAAGCTGCTGGTTCTTGATTGTTGTTATTAAATGTCTTTGCTAATTACCTGCTTAAATGGATTTATTTCCTCTTCCAGTGCTTTTCACTTTCATTTAATTTGCTGTGCCATAAATAACTTACAGTGTGTTTGGTTCTCTGTAATAAGAATTCTATTGCAAGCATATTCAACGTGTTACAATAATGGAGCTGTTTGCTTCACAGAATGACTACGTCGCTGAATAACCGATTCCTTGTTCTGCTAAATCAGTAAATAGCTATTTAGTACCCTGCTACTGAATGGCTATTCCGACCGCAGTCTGAATAAGAAATTGCTTTAGGGGATTCGGATCCCTGTTGTCAAGGATTCGAATCCCATACTGTTTTATTACTTTGAGCCAAATTACTGCATAAGCTATTCTATTCCATTCCTACAGAATAGCTATTCCGGTACAGCTTTATTCCATACCAGTAAGTCAAACGTAACGTTAGTCCTATTAATTAAGTGTACAAGCCTTCATAGGTCAGTGGAAATTTTTTTTTTCTATTTTTCTGATGTGCTTCCTATGATTGTTTATTCGTTTTCTCAGTGTATAAGAGCATCATGTCATGAAACTTAGTTAACAAAGATGATCACATTGCTCAATGGAGCACAAAGACATTGAAAGTAAACTAGGTTTCCATTCAATTCTACCGTCTTCCCTGTTCCCACCACCAGCCTGAGGATATTTGAGTCCTATTTAATACCAGAGTTTGATGCCCTCTCTGTCAGTGTCCCCCTCCAAGGGGTATCTTTTTGCCACACATCAACTATTAAAAAATACAATAAATTTGATTTTCTTTAGCATTTTTTTATGTTAAGAAATATATATATATTGATATAATTCATTATTACTATAACTCATCTATTTGTAAAAATATTTCATTATTGATTATGCCTCTCTTTTTTTTTGAAATTTGGTTATTTACATGTTGCTTGGAACTGAGTTGTGTCCTTTGTATGCTATGTGCAGGCAGGGTATGTTGGTGAAGATGTTGAATCTATATTACATAAGCTCCTTGTGGTAAATTCGAGAGCCTTTTGTACATTATAAGAATTAAAAGCTTTGAAGCGCAACTATTTGTTCGTTGCATAATGCTTTTAATGGCATGCTTTTGCTATCTTAACCAAAGTTAGCTTTACTATTTATGGAGGAATATAAACTTTGCATTAGATACGTCTTCATATGATCAACTTTAAAGTAGCATTACTAAAAGTGAAAAGTTTTGGAGTTGCATAGTCAATTCAGTTGTAGTGAGGCCAGCATAATATAAATGGTATTTCTTTTATCCCTTGGGAAAATTGTTGGGATTGAACTCGTATGCCTTCAATGATTAATAACCCCTTTATGAATCTTCTTTCATACACCTTTTCAGGTTGCTGACTATAATGTTGCAGCTGCACAGCAGGGCATTGTTTACATTGATGAAGTTGATAAGATTACCAAAAAGGTTCCTTTCCTGTTTCTCTTCAAATTCTATCTGTTTTTTGTTGCTCTTTATTCATCTCTTACTTCTTGCTATGCAGGCTGAGAGCCTTAACATTAGCAGGGATGTATCTGGAGAGGGTGTTCAGCAGGCATTGCTAAAGATGCTAGAAGGGACAGTAAGTAAATGATTTACTAAGAGGAGAACATTGGAAGTATTATGTTGTAAATAATTAGAAGCTGCAGCACCATATTTTAGGATTGTTGTCTCTGGCATGGATCAATTGGCGATCAGTTGAAATTGCAAATTGTTATTCACTTCATAAGCCAAGCGAACTAATCGTTAGTTGTAATTAGCATTTAATCTGGTTTATTTCATAAGTGATTCACTATTCTGATCCATGGTGCTTTATGTGATGGTCCAGATTGTTAATGTCCCGGAGAAGGGAGCTAGAAAGCATCCTAGAGGTGAAAATATTCAGGTATAACTATCAGGGTTGTAACAGTGTTTGATCGGTGTTTACTATTGTATATCATGCGCTATATCAAGCTTACGGATAAGATATTCATATTGCTGTTCTTTTTCAAGATTTGATCAGGACTTCATAATGGCAAAATCTTTACGACTCTGATTTTGCTGGGCTGTGCATTTTCATGCTCGTTTCCGTCTCTAGTTAGGAACACTTTGTTATTGTTGATTTTTTTTTTGGGGTAATTTTTCACAGATTGATACAAAGGATATACTCTTCATATGTGGGGGTGCCTTTATTGACATAGAGAAAACAATCTCAGAAAGGTTATACCAATATAGAAATTACAATATTTGTGTCCAATACTTTTGAACATACACAGTTTAAAGTTTCTTGAATGTATTTCAGACGTCAAGATTCTTCAATTGGTTTTGGAGCCCCAGTGCATGAGAACATGAGAGCTGGTGGTGTTACAAATGCTGCCTTGGCATCATCTTTAATGGAATCTGTAAGTGCTACAGAGCATTCAGGATGACATAACGTTTTAGATACTCACATTCTATAAGGAACGCTTCTATTTGGCAGGTTGAAAGTAGTGATCTTGTTGCATATGGTTTGATACCGGAATTTGTTGGACGATTCCCTGTTCTTGTGAGTTTATTGGCTCTAACTGAAGAACAACTTGTTCAGGTGAATGTTTTACTTTGTTTCTTGCTCTCTAGTCTGCAAATTATATTTTTCTAACAACATTTTACTAGTTTATTATGGGATGGTGGGCATGAAGTTGTTGCTGACTCTGTTGCAGTCATAACTTCGAAATCTTTTATTAGGTTTCATGAATGAAAAGTGTACTTCTCTTACTTGATCTCTAGACATGGTTTTTTCAAAAATGTAATGGAAGATTTATAGTGTATGCAAATTATTTAGTTAATTATGGTCTTTGAAGGTGCTACTATTGTTACATTAAAATATTTCCTTTCTTGCATAAGTGATGTGATTTTTTAATTCAGCTTCTTTTGATACGGTTATTGGCATCGATACTATTTTAGGTCCTAACAGAGCCAAAAAATGCCCTAGGCAAGCAATAATAAAAAGATGTTCCAAATGAATGGAGTAAGTTCTTTATATATATTCCTACTCTAAATGCTAATTCCATTTGTATTCTGTATATTTAATTTGCCTGCAATCATATACCACAAATGATTTCACTTTGATCTTCTTTCTCTCAGGTCAAATTACATATCACAGAAAATGCTTTGAAATCAATTGCCCGAAAAGCAATAACTAAAAATGCAGGGGCCAGGGGCTTAAGAGCCATCTTGGAGAATATCTTGGTGGATGCCATGTATGAGGTAGCTGTGTGTGTGCTATTCTGGTTTTTGTGACCTACTGTTAAGACTATCGAGTGGTATTCGGGGTGGAAGCCAGGGTTAGCGGATCTGTGATTAAGTAAAAAAATTTATTCAAAGCTGATTTATGCTTGCTGTGAGCTGTTTTTTACATGACCATAAGCTATTCAAGAATTTCTGAACACTAAATCGGTTGCTTTCCCCAAGCTATGCTACAGATTAGATTAGGAAAATTTGGCTATTAGAACTCTGGTCATGATTAGAATTATTTCTAAACTTTTCTTATTAGACTCCTCTGTTTCTCTCACTACAAGACCCTACCATCTAGGGAAATGTGCATCGGACAGTTACAACTATCTTATTTGGCATGCTTCGGCCTTATATTGACTTGAGCACTACTATAACAAGTCCTCTGAATGGAAGGGCCATATCAAGTCCATCCCTCTATGGACCCTAATCTGGTGGGACCATAACCGTTTAATGAGCTTTGTCTCTCTCCGATCTAGCACCTAACCCAACTGAACTTCTTAGACTTTAAGTTTAGTGGGCTAAACAAACCCGAACTTCTGACTAGATTGCATTTAGAACAAGGTGTCACTAAGTTGGATTATTATCGCTGTACCTTCCGGTGACTTTAAGGATACCATGCAACATAAATGTCATTGATTTTGTTGTTATATCTCTGCTTGCAGATTCCGGATGTTAGGACCGGCAATGATGTAATAGATGCAGTAGTAGTTGATGAGGAGGCTGTCGGATGTGAAGGCCGTGGAAGTGGAGCTAAGATTCTTTACGGTAAAGGTGCATTGGACAGTTACCTTTTGCAACAAAAATCGAAGGACTTGGAGGTGCGTATGACTATGACAATGACTATGACTGGGGGGCATTATTATTTTTGTAGTTTGCATTTAGATCCAAGTATTTATGAAATGTGAGTAGGTAATTATTGAAAATTATGTGTTGCGATTGCAGACAACTATGGAAAGAAGCAATGGCGAGGGTGAGGTGGAAACGGACCTTCTTCCTTCAGTTGTTGCCCGCATGTGATGATTTTGATGCAGAACTTTGTTGTACATAATAAGCTGAATAATTTAATAGATCGTCATCATACACACAATTACCATTTTATGAAAAACATGATTTCATTGGTGGAGATTTAACTCCATTGAGCATGTATCATGTATCCGAGCAAAGTAACAACCAACCACATCCATTCGTCCCAAATGGATATTTATTGATTTCAGTTCGGTTATATCACTAATATAGTGATTGAAATTCAGTTTTATATGAGTTTATACTATATACATATATATATGTATGTATGTATGTATATGTATGGTTGCTAGCTATTGTATTTGATGATTACACTGCAGTATTAAAATATATGCCTATGATTAAATCATGAGTCACCTCTATCAACTAGTATATGGCATGAATCGAAGTGACGAATATAAGCTTTGTAACCAGCAGTCACGTTCAAAATATTATTTGTTCTTTATCATGTAGTCATTTAAAAAAAAAAAAAACATTTAATGGGTCTTGATTTAAATCCAAGTAGTTTGTCATATCATTTTTTTTATCTTTAAATTATAATTTTTTTTTAATGTTAAAAGTATGTCATAATTGATAATTCAAACGTTACTTTTTCCTATTACCCTTTTTTTTTTTTAATGAGATTATTTTAAGTATCTATCTCTAGATTTTGTTTGGACTTAATTTCTTCTTAGTTAGGTTAAACATGTCTTTCTCTGGTTTGATTTCTTAGGTGATGAGAATGCATAAAAAAAGTGTTTTTTTTTTTTTTTAATGTTTACCAACACAAAAGATAATAAGAAAAGGCTAACGAAGCAGAAGAAGAAGAAGAAGGAAGAAGAAGAAGAAGAAGATCTTTTTAAGAAGAAAGGAAAGTGGGCTTTTTGGTTCTTTGGAATCTATTTTTCTTTTTTCTTTCTCAAATCTTCTTCTTCTTCTTCAATTAGAATTTTGAGGGAAGAAGAAGAGAATTAGGAAAAGAATTTTTTTTTTTTAACAATAAAATATGTACAATTTTTTTTTTGGGGTGGATTGTAAATTTTCTTTGGAGTTTTGGGTAATGTTTCAAATAAATAATAGAATCTGAGATATCTTTGGGTTGTGGGTTTGAATGAATGGAGTTAGATAGTATTGAGTGTGTGTCATCCATTGATGGAACGGATGAGGATGAGATCCACCACCATAATCTGCACCATAAAAACCTTCATCATGGCCAGCATCAATTCTCATCGTCAAAGCCTCACAATGGCAGCACCGACAACAACACCAACAGTGCTAATACCATCAGCAATATTGGGGGTCCTACGGCCATCGCTCTGGCTACTAGCGTCCATGAATTGTTAGAAAGCGCTGTTTGTACCAATTCTATGTACCCACCAATCCATCAGGTTTGTTTTCAATTTTCATTTTATGTTCCTTTTTTATATTGCAATTTTTGTGTTGCCACCTTTTTCTCTTTGTTGTCGATGGGTTTCGAATAGTTTTGCTATGCATTTGAATGGGATTTTGTTAATTTGAGATTGTTTCTTGGTTGGATTTAAGTTTAGATTTTCTTAAGCCCTTTTTCTAATTGTGGAAAGCATTGTTTGTGTTATGGTTTCTTTTCAATTTTAACATGAACTATGGATCTTTTCCCCCACTTTAGCAACGTTGTGGTAGAATTAGTGTTTTTCATTGATGTTATGAGTCTGTCAGCATGCTTTGTAAAATTGAACTTAACTTTGTGTGGATGCCTAGAAAAGAAGGATGAAGAAGTACTTATGATGCAACCTATGCAAATAAAGGATTGTGACGTAAACTGGATTTAGCCATTAACTGACTAATCTATTCTTGCAGCTAAATGTACAGTCACTTCTACGAAGCACTAAGTCTGGCTTAGATTTACCATGAGAACAACCTTTTAGATTGCATGTTTGAGTTTTATAAAGCCGATTCTCAGATATTGGAAATTTGGAATCTAAATTACCCCCAAGAAGTCCTATATTGGTAGTGCAGTATTCTGATTCCAAATGCACTTGATTCAAGGTTTCAGAGAAAATTTTGGGATAGTTCAAGCTTTTCCCTGAAAACTTTACCGAAAGAGATAACCAGGAAAAACTGCATGCACCACTCTCAACAGGGGGGGGGGGGATTGCTTGCTCTTTCATATTGAGAGTCCTTTCAAATTAGAAATTCATTGGATGCGGAGGGTGCTTTTTAGATTTGGAAGTTTGCTTTTAATTGTTGCTTTTGTAAACAGAGAGACAAGAAAATATTGGGATAATTTGAGATGTTCTGCTTTTACTCGCTTTTACATAGTTGAGATGTTCTGCGAGATCTCTAAAATTTTGTTTGATTAGATAGCAAGGGATATTTGTAAATAATAGAGGATAAATTGCTCTGTTTAACACACTATGGCTTTCTGCAGTGCCATAATGCACGTACACTTTGTTCTACCTGTAAACCAGAGTACATAACCCGTGCCCCACTCGTGGACAAGAACTTGGTGATATTAGATGTTTAGCATCGGAGAAGGTGGCCGAATCCCTTGAATTGTCTTGTAAATACTAAAATTTGGGGTGCCCAGAAATATTTCCCTATTACAGCAAACTCAGGCACGGGGCAATTTGCAACTAAGATCATACAATTGCCCGTATGTTGGATCAGAGTGTTCTGTTGTTGTGGATATTCCTTTCCTGGTTGCCCATCTGAGGGATGATCACAAGGTGGACATGCACATGGGCTACACATTTAACCATCGTTACGTGAAATCCAACCCCTTGAAGTGGAAAATACTACTTGGATGCTAACAGTAAGTTTTATAATTTTTTATGTAGCATTTGCTATTTTCCAAAGTGGGTTACTGTATTTTAGAACAATGGTAGGACATGCACCAGTATTCAGCCATGTCATCTTTCGATGAGTTATTTCGGGCATGTTAGATGCAATGGGGTACGTTGCAACAAACTGAAGATAACTGCGCTACTTCTTTCTGCCATATAAGAGGGGAAAAAAAAGAAACATTATTTTCTGCCGGATATGAAACTTTCTGGTCTGTAATATTCTTCAAAATATGAATCTCAATCTGCTGGTTTCATCTGCTCTGTCAGGTGTTCCATTGTTTTGGCCATTATTTCTGCCTTCACTTTGAAGCCTTCCAGCTGGGTATGGCCGCTGTATATATGGCATTTCTCCGTTTCACGGGTGATGAGATGGAGGCCAGGAAATATAGCTACAGCCTTGAGGTTGGAGCAAATGGCCGGAAACTTATATGGGAAGGTACCCTACGTAGCTTCATGATAGTTACCTGAAAGTCAGGGATAGCCATGATGATCTAATTATCCAACGTAACATGGCACTTTTTCTTCTCCGGTGGGGACAGGAAGGAGCTAAAGCTAAGGGTTACTGGAAAGATATGGAAGTAACAACAAAATCCAGATGCTGGTGTGTGCATACTAAACTTACGTAGTTAAGAGAACTGATTTTGATAAACTTGATTTTTA
>JAQSVH010000004.1:17140180-17162989 GCA_029448705.1 Adansonia digitata
TTTAACTGTTCCACCTAACCAGCCTCCAAACCCATCATGCCGATGAAGGTGGTTCGGTGGCAACCAATGCCACCTCGCGTTAGTGCCTAGTTCTAAGGACACATGTCAAAACTTGGAGGATACAGTTCCCTCGTAGGCTGAAACCGAGCAGCGAGGTTAGCCGTCATCCTCGTGAAGTGGACTTTCAGGAGAGACATGAAATGAAATGGAACCTCTTTTTATTGAAGGGAGAAGCGAACTTGGGGCAATTTGTTTTTCTCTCCGTACCTCTCGGCACATTGATAATGAGGAGTGCTTATATACTTCGTTGGCTAAAACTGCCCTTACAAGTCCCTGTGCTACTTTTTAGTCCCTGTGTGTGGTGGAGTGGGTGCATTGGGTTCGATGGGGACATGAGAGTAGCTTCCTAGAATGTGGGTAAAAAAGGAGTGTGATGTTACTCCAACTTAGTGTATTTATAAAAAAAAAGTTAATATAAATTAATAATATCAAATAATAAAATATGAGAATAGAATTTTTTTAAATTTTTTACGTAATAGTAAAAAAATAAAATTTAAAATACTACTCACTAATTCTTAAAAAAAATTAACATAAATAATTTATTTTTAAAAAAATAGATTTTTTTTCCTTTCCACCATTTAATGGACATGCATATTTCTACTAAAATTTTGTGAGAACTTTAATGAATACTATGTACATTCAATTCAAGACTTTATCTTGTAATTAGTATCATTGATAAAAAATTAAAAAAATAGAGGCAAAAGATGCAAGGTAATTAAGAGTAGAAATAAATTAATAATAGTAAAAAATGGTTACTTTCATGATCTGCTCCATTAACTGACCTTCATTAACAAGAGAAACAGACATATTCAAGTAACAAATGATACTCTGAAATTGAAGAAGATAAACTGACCTGATATAAGTCAAGTTTATTTAGTTAATTTTTTTGTGGTCATTCTTTTGATTTTGAGGAAATTGGAGAGGGTTAGAATGTGGCATTGCCTCTAATTCCTAAACATTCCGTTCACCTAAGTTAATGTCTGTTTCAAATTTGCCTTTCTTTTCCTTCTTCTTTTTAACTCATTTACTGTAATACTGAACATAAGCAATGGACTTCCAGAATTGAAGTCAGTCAAATCTGTAAGTGGCCATCTAGTCCAAGTCAATCATAGATTTGTACTAATCACATTTAAATTTCCGATTTCAAAGAATCTATTATTGGGTAATCATTTTTAAAAGTAGAAAAAATAAAATGAAAGACATAATATCTTTTTTACAATTATTAATTGTAGAAAAAAATGTATCTCTTTATTATTTTTGTTATTGATTTCTAAATTTTAATCATTTTTAAAAAGCATGAAATAAACTAAAAAAAATTGCATTAAAGGCTTGATGTAATATTTGTTTAGTTTGACATGGAAACAAAAATGAAAATGATTATCAAATATATTTATAAATTATTTGTACATATATCTTAATGCTTAAAATTTTAATATTTATTATTTCAATGAATTAATATTTTAATAAATTATGCAAAAATTATTATGGTAAATTACTTAAAATATGTTATGAACACGCAATTTTTTTATAAATATTATTATAATAAATTATACAAAATATGTCATAAATTTAAAATCGTAATGGATACAAATTTTTTCTCTAAGTTGAACATAACAATAAAATAAGAAAAATATTAGATGAATTGATACATAGTATGAACAAAACATAGAAAAAATAATTAAAACGAGATGCAAAAAAATAACATTAGTATGACACGAATAAATAAATATATCAAAATATACATAAAATGAATTATTATGTATAAAATTTTTATGCAATAATACTTCAAGCACACAAAAAATAATTAAAATACAATACAAAAAATATTATAAATATGAGAAAGAATACACATGCATGTCATAGTATATATAAAATAAATTATTAACATATAAAATTACATAAATTTATAATATTTTAAACATATAAAAAATAACCGAACACAAACCCACATATTAAAAATAGCTTAATAATAGCAAACTAGGTGTGGAATTTGAATAGAACTCAATTACCACATCATTAATCCAAAATTAGCCCAAAATATCCATTAACCATAAACGATGGACCCAATTATCCCCGAAAAAATGACTAATGACATTGCTCAGTAGGCAAGGCAACTGACGCGTGAAATTCCAATAGAACTTAATTAATACATAAGTAATTCAAAATTAGTCCCGACACATCCTTTGAATCATAGATCAATGATGTAATTAACCTTTAAAAAACATGATTAGTGACATAACATAGTTGACAAAAGAAGTTGGATTCAATATCTGCAACCAAGGCCTATTACTGATTTGGGGATAGTTTTTATGGAGCTTTTATAAATAGTTGAAAGAGCAAACAATTTTATGCTAAAGAAGAATTATAGTACTATTAAAACAAGTGGCGCAACTAGTTTTCAATTTTTATCTCAGGTGTAAATTGGTCCATAGAATTTGTTGCAAATCAAGAGACATATTTCCCTTACAGTGGACTCATCATCCTAAAAAGCTATGAAATTACCATTAAAAATTTTATAATTCATCAATCTCCAGATGAGAAGAAGGGATTTAGTTGACAAAGACAAAATAAAGAGAGAGAAAAAAAAGGTTTTATTTTGGTAACTTAATTAAAGTTTTTTTTGGATAATTTAGAGATTTTATTTATTAAAAAAACAGTTAAGAATACCACATTTATGACTGTACAAGAGTTAATTAAAGTTATTTTGTAAGTTTGTTAAAAAAATAAAAAATTATGGTAATGAGTTGTAATAATGAAATAATACATTTTAATTTTGGTATGTTAATTAAAGTTAAATACAGTATGCAATACTCTTTTTAAGCTGTTGGCGGCCAAATCACATATACTATTGGCCGCGTCCTGGGATTAATTAAATTCAAATATTAATTACATCTCTTTTTTTTTTGAAATTTTTTTTCTTTTTTCGTCATTCCTCGCGTCACATTACGTTTTCAATTACCTACCCTCCCTTTGGTCAGAAGTTTATTGACAAAACTATTTTCGGACGTTGCAACTCTTCCAGATTTTCTTTAATTAAATAAATTTTACTAAGCCAATATTGTAAACATTTTTAAAGATTTAGTGCGAGTGCCGCTTTCTCATTTTATTAAGCGGTGTCTAGTAGCTTTGTTTGTCACATATTTTTAAAGCTTGCAAACGTCATTAAATAAGTAAAATTTTTTAAATTATTATTAAAAATAGTTTAAAGAATTGAAATGTTAAAATTAGATTATATTAAAATTCATATAAATTCAATAATAAGGATAATAAAATTACTTAATTTAAAAGTCAACTTTAAATCATAAAAATTTGATTTTTTTAATTTTTAATTTGAATTTCTAAATATTTCATTGTATTTAAGCACACTTTTATTTCAAACAATATTTTTGCCTATAGTAATGTTAAATTATCTCTTAATCAGTAACGATTAAATTGGTTGAAGGAGACAACTTCCAACAAATAATTTAACCATTTTTGGAACACAAAAATTTTAATTTTTTTTATAGAAAAATTTGTAATTCTTATTTACCTATTTTTAATTGCCTTTTAAAAGAATTAATAACTGATTAATTGCGTATCCGAATAAAGGAGAAGTCGAACAATTTACTTTCAATTTTGAAATTCAGCTCGTGGATTTAAGATAAAATTTTTGCAGTGAGACATTTTCGCGGAGGCTCGGAGCCGAACCTACACCCCGCCTTCCACCTCGTCCTCCAAAAGCGCCGTCCTCAGCAAAGAAAAGCAGCCAACCCCAGGGTGACTATCGCCCCCCCGAAACGGGGACCCACCACGAGCGGCTGTCGCATGCCGCATAGGGTAAAACTTACACGTGGCGGTTAATGTTTCCCTGATGTGTCACTCCTCTGGGCAGAATGGGTATTAGAGGTACCGGGTAAAATTTGGAGTCTCCTAGCCGTGGTCCCCACATCCTCCCACTGAAAAAAAAAAAAAAAAAAGGGAGAGTTTTTTCTATATAAACCCAGTTCCCCTTTCTCTTCAGAGGGGTATCAAAAGAGCAGGCTCTCAGGTCGGTACTGCTCAGTTCTTTTGTTGTTAGGTATTTTTGTCCTCTTTGTTTTCGTCTTCCTTTTGGGCTCTCGCGCATTTTCTCGTTTCATTTTTTGTTTTTGCGGTTTAATCGTTGAGCCAGGTAATATCGTTTCGGAGTTCTGCGTGCTTCGAAACTCTATCTTTGAGAATCCGAACGTGAGTAGGAGATTTTTATAATATATATATATATATATATATAAAAGAAATTACTAGTGATTTGAAGGATTTGGTTTTGTTTGAAATGGATTTTTGAAGCTCAAACCTTCAGGGACTTCATTCTTGTTTCTCGGGAACCAATAAGAAAAATCGTTCAAATTTTCACTTGAAATCCGTCAGATTTTCAGATCTATATTCAAATCTTTCTAGATCCATTTGACGGATCTGAATCTGAAAAGGAGATAGAATTTCACTCCGAAATATTATAATATTATTCAAAAACAAACTCTTCTAAAAAGGTTCTTAGTTAAGTAATTATATTCCAAAGGAAATCGGATTTGAAAAACTGCTTTCTGAAATGTCGTCGGCGTCGACGTCAAGCTTTCTTCTTCCACTTGGAAACAGCTCTTGCCCTCTCCCTTCGGTCAACAAATCTTACCTTAATCCTCAACTGAATGTCACCCCTTCAAACCGCCGTAAAACTAGAACCGCTCGATGTTCCGTTACAAAGAAGTCCTCGGCGGCTTTGGAGAAGAAATTTTTAGGGACTCGATTGCGGGGCTCTGGATCGGAGAGGTTACACTTCTGGCAGTCGGACGGACCGGGTCGGGCTCCAAAACTCCGCGTCGTTGTGCGGTCCGCATTGTCCGGGGTGCCTGAGAAGCCTCTCGGTCTTTATGATCCGTCATTTGATAAGGACTCCTGTGGGGTCGGGTTTGTCGCCGAGCTATCCGGTGACAGCAGCCGCAAAACTGTACGTTTTAATAGAAGTTTATAGTTTAATGTATTTTTGGTTTATATACGTTTGTATGTGCCCATTTGGAGATGTTTAAGTGTTTTGTTTCGATTTTTGATGGAATTTTTTAGGTATCGGATGCTTTGGAGATGTTGATACGGATGTCACATAGAGGAGCATGTGGATGTGAGACAAATACTGGAGATGGAGCTGGAATTCTTGTGGCGCTTCCTCATGATTTCTATAAGGAGGTTTGTTTATCTGTTTTTAAGCCTTACCTGTTCTCTTATTTTCCCTTAAAATTTTTTTAAAAAAAATCATGTTTGGAACTTAATTCTGTGGAATAATAAAATTCTTAACGGAAAACTTCCATTTCAGATTTCTTGCAAGTTTTGACCAATTTTTATGCATTAGCGTGTGAATGAACAATAAATGAAATGTGTCCCTTAACTCCCAGATTTTATTCTTATTTAATAATTACGGAGTAATTAAGGGATTAAATGCCTGGCCTTTTAAACATTTTTGATTTTTTGTGATCAGGTTGTAAAAGATGCTGGGTTTGAGTTGCCACCCCCAGGGGCTTACGCGGTGGGCATGTTCTTTTTACCCACATCTGAGAGCCGAAGGGAAGAAAGCAAAAATGTATTCACTAAGGTAAATTTCTACACTAGAAGAGTTATTCTTTGATATTAATAATCTTCGCTACTTGCTAAATGTTTTTAGTGCTAAGCATATCTAGTAAGTGTATTTTGAGCAGCAGTCCTAATATTGTCGTCTGTATGGTAAATAATAATAATAATAATAGTAATAATAATTTTTTTTCTCTAGCCCCTTTCTGTACGCCCGCGCACACATATATTTTCAATATACAAGAATCCATTTATATTAGTGTAAAATTAATTAGTTTTATACTTCAACAAACTGATCATTGAATTTAGCAATCTAAACATACTTGTCATACATGCACTCAAAATTTCAAATCGATCTGATATCTTTGTCATATCGATCGAGTTTATTGTTTTCTCAATATATATTTAACGGTTGAATTTTTTTATATAAAAAATAGTTAAATATTTTTAATTTATTCAAAACTCGATGTGCATGATCTATGTGAATAGGGCATGGAATATTACGATTGTTTAAACAAATATAAATTGTATAAAAAATCACAAAAGTGTTTAGTTCTACAGTGGTATATGTGAATTCCTTCTTTTTATATATACACGAGAAATCACTCCATAATCAACCGGTTGAAAGATATTTCATAGTGTATATTTAAAAAAAATGCAATTTAAAAAAAAAAAATAGGACATGTGGTAGTTTCTTAGTCTTGGTTGTAAAGTTAAAAAAAACTCTTCTATCAACTTATCAAAAGACGAACTATATGTAATATTAAAATGCTTCAATATAGCAAATTACTGAGTATCCATCCTTTGACAGTAACTTCAAAGCAAATTTTAGGGATTTATTAAATTTTTAATCAGTTATTGGAAGAGGCACTTATGCGATGGTGATGTTTCATCTGTTAGCAATCCATATTTATGCTATTCAACTTAATATCAACAGAGATCTTTCGACAACATTTGTTGACAAAAATTTTGTTGGCTTTTTGCAGGTTGCTGAATCTCTGGGGCATAGAGTGCTTGGGTGGCGATCTGTACCGACTGATAACTCTGGATTGGGCAATGGTGCTTTGCAGACAGAGCCTGTTATTGAGCAAGTGTTTCTTACACCCACACCTAGATCAAAGGCTGACCTTGAGCAACAGGTAGGTGTATCTTTATTTGTGTCGACGTGTTCCCACCTCACGTTATCATCAACTTCTTAGCTCATATAGCTGGCCTTAATTTGTTGATATGTAATTGTGCTCCATGATGGTTTCTTGTTTCTTACCAAAAAATTAAAAAAAAAATGCTAGAAAGAATAAAGCAGGGTTATTCTGGGTTTGAGTATAAGAATCTGAAAATGGAGCTTTTGCAGGGAATTATGTAGTATGAGTAAGGGCGGGACAAGTTGTTTCTATTTGTCAGACTAGATTGCTAAGACAGTAACTGTTTTACAGATGTACATATTAAGGAGGGTTTCAATGGTTGCTATCCGAGCTGCATTAAACCTTCAACATGGTGGTGTTAAGGACTTTTACATATGTTCTCTTTCCTCAAGGTTTGTGCTTTAGTTAGTTGGATTTATCATAGCAAGAAAATTTGGCCTACAGTTTTGCATGTGAAGAATATTTACACCTTTATCTGGCTGGTGCAGGACTGTTGTCTACAAGGGGCAGTTAAAGCCTGACCAACTGCAAAACTACTATCATGCAGATCTTGGCAATGAAAGGTTTACAAGCTACATGGCCTTGGTAAATATTTTATCCTGTTCACATTCTTTCGTTCTCCACTAACTCAAATACTTACAAACAGCATGGAACCACCTGTAACTGAAGAGATGCAAGGTTGAGGGATGACTTCTGAGGCATTGAAGTTTGAATGATCTCTTAAGTTCTTCCACTCCCTTGATAACTATATGAATTTGGATGCTGGATTGGATTGGATGCCTTGGGTGAGTTGGTAAGAAACCTCATTGCAAGTAAATCATCTTTGCAGAAATTTGCTGCAATGCTCTCTATGATCGATCATGTGAGGATGAAACTTCTATTTACTGGTGGATAGGAAATTTGTCTTTGGTCAAGGTAGTTTAGGGTTGTATAATTTTTGTCTCAGCACTGCAGTATACCATTATTCATATGCCCTGAACAGAATTTTGTGTGCTCGTTTTCAAACAGATCCTTTATTCATAGCAACATAGAGGAAGTTGTGAATAACGATTTTGATCCTTTGATGCAGATACACTCTCGATTTTCAACAAATACATTTCCTAGCTGGGACCGTGCCCAACCAATGCGTATCTTGGGCCATAATGGGGAAATCAATACACTTAGAGGCAATGTAAACTGGTATGTATCAGAGAAACTTGCAATTATTGGATTAATTGGTGTATGTCTACATTTTTACTATTTCCCCTGTTTCCTGGAATAGTCGAGAATATATATTTAAAATTTAAAATTCTTATAAAACTTAGAAAAGATCCTCCTCATCACTGCAACTGAAGCAACTTAATAATTTCAGTTCTATCTTAGTTCTGTACTTGTCAATGTTTTACATCCCGCTGTATGATGTGCTCTTGGTTACGTGCGACACTTGCTCCTCTTTATGGTTTGCAAATGATAAATAAAGCAAATAATCCATGTTGATTTGAGTTTGGACTATTGTGTTTAAAAGCTGTTGTCTTGTTTATTTGGTTATATGATGCCATATAATTCCAGGATGTGACAATTTTCTTTTTTTAATTCCAGAAAAGTTTTACTTGCTTTGTTAGTAACTGTGGAAGAAGTTAGTTTTTTCATGATGTTTCAGAACTTGGGTGTTAAATGCATCTTCATTTTGCCAATTTTTTGCTGGTTAGTTAAGCGTTTGTGTGTATAAAAGCTAAAACAGTAAGACCAATGATTTTACTGGCTGGTTTGGTGAAATGTTATATGATTTTTTGTTTTCCTTCTTGTTTGTATATTTAACAATTGAAAGGTTGTTGGGTGAATTTCTTGTATTTCATCAGGATGAAGGCACGTGAGGGATTATTAAAGTGCAAAAAGCTTGGTCTCTCAAGGAATGAGATGAAAAAGCTTCTGCCCATTGTGGATGCCAGTTCATCTGATTCAGGTTAACTTCTGCATCTCTTCTTGTGTAGTAGGATCTCTTAAATGTATTCTTGCATCATACTTGCATTTTTCCCTCTTCCTATTTCAAAGTTTTGAATGCCAAACAGATGATTTTTTTTTCTTTTCTTTGGCTTGCAGGGGCCTTTGATGGTGTCCTTGAGCTTCTGGTTCGAGCTGGCAGAAGTCTTCCAGAAGCAGTTATGATGATGATCCCGGAAGCCTGGCAAAATGATAAAAATATGGATCCTCAACGGAAGGCCTTGTATGAGTATTTCTCAGCTCTAATGGAGCCATGGGATGGACCTGCTCTTATATCATGTAATTAAATGGTCTTATCAAAAGAATTTAAGATGATCTTTGGCCTTCTTCAACTGATGAAGAACTTATTTGCAGTTACTGATGGTCGCTACCTTGGAGCTACATTGGATCGCAATGGACTCCGTCCTGGTCGGTTTTATGTTACACACAGTGGACGAGTCATCATGGCCAGTGAAGTTGGTGTTGTGGATATTCCTCCCGAAGATGTGCTTAGAAAAGGAAGACTAAACCCTGGGATGATGCTTCTGGTAGATTTTGAGAAGCATGTTGTTGTTGATGATGAAGCCTTGAAGCAGCAATATTCACTTGCTAGGCCTTATGGTGAATGGCTTGAGAGGCAAAAAATTGAACTCAATGACATAGTTGATTCAGTTGAGGAATCAGAGAGGCTCACTCCAGCAATTGCTGGAACTATACCAGTAAGTGATTGAGTTTCTTATAATTAATTTTTCTTGCATTTTCCTCGAGTAAAGTTCTCTTTCTGATCAATTCTCACTGGTGTTTAAATCTGTGACTTGAAGGCTTCCAGTGATGATGACAGTATGGAGAAAATGGGAATTCATGGCTTACTGGCTCCGTTGAAGGCTTTTGGGTATGTAACTGTCTGTCCCGCACTGCTTAACTCCATTGGAATACCTATATGGAACATTCTGTAATATTCTTCTGGTCTTCTTGCAGCTATACTATTGAGGCTTTGGAGATGCTGCTACTTCCCATGGCTAAAGACGGTACAGAGGCCCTTGGTTCAATGGGAAATGATACTCCTCTGGCAGTTATGTCCAACCGAGAGAAGCTTACGTTTGAATATTTCAAGCAAATGTTTGCTCAAGTAACCAATCCCCCTATTGATCCCATTCGAGAGAAAATAGTGACATCCATGGAATGCATGATTGGTCCAGAAGGAGATCTAACAGAAACAACGGAAGAGCAATGTCATCGTCTTTCACTGAAGGGGCCTCTTTTATCAATTGAAGAGACAGAAGCAATTAAAAAGATGAATTATAGAGGTTGGCGTAGTAAAGTTCTTGACATAACTTATTCAAAAGATCGTGGGAGGAAGGGATTAGAGGAAACCTTGGACAGGATTTGTCATGAAGCACGAGATGCAATTAAGGAAGGTTATACATTACTGGTACTTTCTGACAGAGGTATTACATTGTTCCCAACACTACAAATAAAACAAGAGCTTTTTTACCTTATCTTTGATTGAACTTTTTGTGGCATGGTACTGCACCTCTTCCATTGCCCATCCCATCTTTTCTTTTTCAGGAATCATGCTTTAAGGCACTAATTCCCCCTCTTTTAAATCTGCAGCGTTCTCATCCAGGCATGTTGCTGTGAGCTCCCTCTTGGCTGTTGGTGCTGTTCATCATCATCTTGTTAAAAATCTTGAGCGTACGCGAGTTGGATTAATAGTTGAATCTGCAGAACCACGTGAAGTGCACCATTTCTGCACACTGGTTGGATTTGGGGCAGATGCTATATGCCCATACTTGGCCGTAGAGGCCATTTGGAGACTGCAGGTAGATGGGAAGATTCCTCCTAAATCTAGTGGTGAGTTCCACTCAAAGGAAGAGCTGGTCAAGAAGTATTTCAAGGCAAGCACCTATGGAATGATGAAGGTTCTTGCCAAAATGGGGATATCTACATTAGCCTCATACAAGGGTGCTCAGATCTTTGAAGCTTTGGGCCTTTCTTCAGAAGTGATCGAGAAGTGCTTTGCAGGAACTCCAAGCAGAGTTGAAGGAGCTACATTTGAGATGCTAGCTCGTGATGCGCTTCATTTGCATGAATTAGCATTCCCTTCTCAGGCTTTCGCTCCAGGAAGTGCGGAAGCTGTAGCTATACCCAATCCTGGAGATTATCACTGGAGGAAAGGTGGTGAAGTTCACCTGAATGATCCCCTTGCTATAGCAAAGCTGCAAGAAGCTGCCAGGGGTAATAGTGTTGCTGCCTATAAGGAATACTCCGAACGTATTAATGAATTGAACAAAACCTGTAATCTGCGTGGTATGTTGAAGTTCAAAGAGTCAGAAGTTAAAATTCCATTGGATGAGGTGGAACCTGCCAGTGAAATTGTGAAACGGTTTTGTACTGGGGCCATGAGTTACGGATCAATATCATTGGAGGCACACACAACTCTGGCTATTGCTATGAATACAATTGGAGGCAAATCAAATACTGGTAAAGTATTTAATATATGTTCATTTTAAACTCCTATCTCCTACTTTGATCCCAAAAATGGTTACGAACTATAGTGGGAAATTTTACTGTTTAAGTTATGGTGGAATATTTCAAAATATTCTTTCTCAAAGTGCAAATAATTGTTCTTTATTTTGATTATTTATTTTCTCTTTTTTCTTTTTATTGGGAGCTCTTTAGCTGTAGTTTTGGGGCTTGTCTATAATCATGTTCTTTTATTGTTGCTTTTCTTTATTTCATTTTTTGCAAAACCAAATCACAATGTTCTTATTTCAAATTTTGCTAATAGGTGAGGGAGGTGAGCAACCATCTCGCATGGAACCTCTTCCTGATGGTTCAAGGAATCCAAAAAGAAGTTCTATCAAGCAGGTTGCGAGTGGGAGATTTGGAGTTTCAAGTTATTACCTTACAAATGCTGATGAACTACAAATAAAGATGGCTCAGGTATTAGTCTTTTTTATGTTAGCGGTATATTTACTTTTGTTTTTGTTCTTTCAACCAATGCTTGTCTATTTTGTATTTAGTGCCTGTATTCCAATTGGAATAGAGGTACCTCTTGTTTATGCATTTATGTTCATGGCAGATGATGCTGTGTTCCGCAAAGCACCTCTGAGTGACTTTGCATCTTTAACTGGTACCTTCATTTTGACATTTGGTGAGGTTAAAATATGAACTGAAGTAAATTCCATTTTGTAGATTGATTATTTTGACTTGAAGTTTCTTTGTTGCGCAGGGTGCCAAGCCTGGCGAAGGAGGTGAACTTCCAGGTCATAAGGTAATAGGAGATATTGCAGTTACTAGAAACTCTACAGCTGGCGTGGGACTTATCAGTCCACCTCCCCATCATGATATCTATTCAATTGAAGACCTTGCGCAGCTAATTCATGATCTTAAGGTAGGAGCATGTACTCTTTTTTTCTTTTTTTATGCATATATATTTGAGGTTGCTATGGCACTAGAACTAAGGCTTTGCTTGGTACGGTGGAAAGAAATTTGGAAAGATAAAAATTAGGGGAGGAGAAAAATGAAAAGATGGAGAAAATATTTTTTCTTTTCATTAGTGTGCTTGGTAGGAAAGAAAAGTGGAAAGAAGAAAAATAATTTTTTTTCTTATCGTTGTTTGGTATGATTGAAAAATAAAGGAAATGAAAATAAACTATATTGGTTTACTATTATACCCATTAGAAGTTATGATGAAAAAATAAAATTTAAAAAATGATTTGTAATTTTGTAAATATACCCACATGAAACACACCACTCTCGTTTTCTTTTCTCTTTTCTTTCCAATTTAGAGTAATTTATTTTTGTTAAGAGGCATAGAAAATGATAATTTTTTCAATTTTCTTTCTTCTTACTTTTCTTTCCAACCAAGCATACCCAACATTTATTTTTATTCTGCTTTTCCATCCTCTTCTGTCTATTCTTTCACTTTACACCCAACCAAGCATACCCTAAGAATTCACTCTACCCACTGACTAAATGGCTCTCGGCATGTTCTTGCCTTTTTCTTGTTTCTCCATGCATTATGAGTTAATTGACTATTTACGCCCTTCCTGTAGCCTTTTCGCCCTCCTTTTCTTTTTAGAGTTGGTTTATGTTTCTTGCTCCTTGCCTCTGAAGATGCAATATTTTATTATGTCATTGTTTTATGATTAGTCTGTTCAACACTCAATTCTTTTGTTTTTCAGAATTCCAATCCGTCAGCTCGAATCAGTGTGAAGCTAGTATCTGAAGCTGGAGTGGGAGTAATTGCTAGTGGTGTTGTCAAGGGGCACGCTGACCATGTCTTAATATCTGGTCATGATGGTGGTACTGGGGCCTCACGATGGACTGGCATAAAAAATGCTGGTCTCCCATGGGAACTTGGTTTGGCTGAGACCCACCAAACTCTGGTGGCCAATGATCTCCGTGGCCGTACAGTTCTCCAGACTGATGGCCAACTTAAAACAGGAAGAGATGTGGCCATTGCTGCACTTCTTGGTGCGGAAGAGTTTGGCTTCAGCACTGCCCCTCTAATAACTCTGGGTTGCATTATGATGCGAAAATGCCACAAAAATACCTGCCCTGTGGGCATTGCTACTCAAGATCCTGTGCTTAGAGAAAAATTTGCTGGAGAGCCTGAACATGTTATCAACTTTTTCATTATGCTAGCTGAGGAGGTCAGGGTTATAATGTCTCAGCTTGGTTTCCGAACAGTTAATGAGATGGTTGGTCGTTCAGATATGCTTGAAGTTGATAAGGAAGTCCTTAGTAATAATGAGAAGCTTCAGAATATTGATCTCTCCTTGGTTCTCAGGCCTGCTGCTGACATTCGCCCAGAAGCTGCTCAATATTGTATTCAAAAACAGGATCATGGCTTGGATATGGCTTTGGACCAAAAACTCATTAAACTATCAAGATCTGCTCTAGAGAAAGGTCTTCCTGTGTACATTGAATCACCTATATGCAATGTGAACCGTGCAGTTGGAACAATGCTGAGCCATGAAGTAACTAAGCGCTACCACCTGGTGGGGCTTCCGGCTGGTACGATTCATATCAAATTCTCAGGAAGCGCGGGGCAGAGCCTGGGAGCTTTCCTGTGCCCTGGCATCATGATGGAGCTTGAAGGTGACAGCAATGACTATGTTGGCAAAGGATTATCAGGTGGCAAAATTGTTGTTTATCCTCCAAAAGGAAGCCGATTTGATCCGAAGGAAAACATAGTAATTGGTAATGTGGCTCTTTATGGAGCTACTGCTGGGGAAGCATATTTCAACGGAATGGCAGCAGAAAGGTTTTGTGTTCGTAATTCGGGTGCCAAAGCAGTTGTAGAAGGTGTTGGTGATCATGGTTGCGAGTACATGACGGGTGGGACTGTTGTTGTACTTGGAAAAACTGGCAGGAATTTCGCTGCAGGTATGAGTGGTGGTATTGCTTATGTCCTTGATGTAGATGGGAAATTTCAATCTCGGTGCAACCCTGAGCTGGTAGACCTTGATAAAGTTGAAGAAGAAGAGGATATTGTCACTCTACAAATGATGATTCAGCAACATCAGCGTCATACAAACAGCCAATTAGCCAGAGAAGTACTTGCCGACTTTGAGAATCTTCTGCCCAGATTCATAAAAGTTTTCCCCAGAGATTACAAGCGTGTTCTGGCAAAGATGAAAGATGAGGAAGCCTCTAAGGAAGCAGTTGAACATGCTGCAAAAGAAGCTGAGGAGCAAGATGAGGCAGAGTTGATGGGGAAAGATGCTTTTGATGAGCTCAAGAAGTTGGCAGCTGCATCTTTGACTGAGAAGTCAAGTCCGGTATGCAGTATTTGTTGTTATCAAGTCTCTACATTCTTTTACATGGGTCTCTGATTCTTCTTCTCAAGTCAGAACTTCTTTTTTCCCCTTTTCCAATTAAAATTTCTCTTTCCCTCTTTTCTTCTTTCCCCTTTATCTTTTGTATTTATTTTATTGAACTGATTTAAATCTTCGTGGATTGCTTCCCTCTTCTCTCTGGTGTTTAGTTGCCATCATATACTGCCTATTGGTGTTGTACGCTATTTGTTTAAGATCTAATTTGACTTTTTGAATTATAGAAAGTCGAGGCTCAACCAGTCAAGAGGCCTACTTGGGTTTCTGATGCTGTGAAACATCGTGGTTTTATTGCTTATGAGCGTGAAGGCGTTCAATACAGAGATCCTAATGTTCGGATGAATGACTGGAATGAGGTCATCGACGAATCGAAACCTGGCCCACTTTTAAAGACACAGTCTGCTCGCTGCATGGATTGCGGTACTCCTTTCTGCCACCAGGTATTGATTACTGTTTTTGCTCTTCTTTCATCATTTTGGATATGAATTTAGACAAAACACCACGTAAGTCTAAGATCTCTTTTATAAATGCAGGAGAACTCTGGATGCCCTCTTGGAAACAAAATACCTGAATTCAACGAGTTGGTGTACCAAAATAGGTGGCGAGAAGCACTGGATCGCCTTCTAGAGACAAATAACTTTCCAGAGTTCACTGGTCGAGTGTGCCCTGCACCATGTGAAGGATCTTGCGTTCTTGGTATTATTGAAAATCCTGTGTCCATCAAAAGCATTGAATGTGCTATCATAGACAAGGCATTTGAGGAGGGGTGGATGGTGCCACGGCCTCCTCTCAAGAGAACAGGGTATGGCTTGTTATTCCTTCAGTATATCCAACTGAGAGGGCTGTTTTCTTTTTCAAGTTTTTCATATTAAATGTCTTCATTTTACCTCCCTCAACGGGCTTCACATTTAAAAATTAGTTCCTTGGTTAAGGGTTCTAGTGAAAATTTCAGATCTTGTGGCATGATTCATGAGATGCCTCTGCTACTTTGCAAGATTGATGTGTTTTAGAAATTTATGCATTCACTAAGTTAAAAGTTGACATATGTTTATTGATGCAGGAAAAGCGTTGCTATTGTTGGAAGTGGACCAGCTGGTTTGGCTGCTGCTGATCAACTAAATAGAATGGGTCACTCAGTGACTCTGTACGAACGTGCTGATAGAATTGGAGGGCTTATGATGTATGGAGTACCTAACATGAAGGCTGACAAGGTGGGCGTAGTTCAGCGACGGGTTAACCTTATGGCTGAGGAAGGAGTTAATTTTGTGGTCAATGCAAATATTGGAAATGACCCTTCCTACTCCCTCGATCGGCTACGAAAGGAAAATGATGCCATTGTTTTGGCAGTTGGAGCCACAAAACCCAGGTAAAATCTTTGAGGGAAAAAAAAGAATGCTGTTGATTGTTGATAATCTTTGGAGATGTTTCTGTTTTTTTGCTCTTCCTAACAATCAGATGATGGTAGCTTAGCAAGAAAGAAAAATACTAATAATATTTAGATAATCAATATCTTAATATTCAAGATAACATGGTTGAAGAATTGATTGAATAAATTTGCTCGATGCAGGGACCTTCCTGTTCCGGGAAGAGAGTTATCTGGTGTTCATTTTGCAATGGAATTCCTACATGCAAACACTAAAAGCTTGCTTGATAGTGATCTCCAAGATGGTAACTATATATCAGCTAAGGGCAAGAAAGTAGTGGTCATTGGTGGAGGTGACACTGGTACTGATTGCATAGGGACATCTGTCCGGCATGGATGTAGCAGCATTGTAAATCTCGAGTTACTTCCACAGCCACCTCAAACTAGAGCTCTTGGCAATCCCTGGCCACAGGTTTGACATATTTATCCTCTGGTTTTTAATGATTTTATGCTGTGGCTTCCAGTATGTGAAAGGAAATATAGAATATAGGCTCTTATTGGACTATTAATCATGATAAAAGTTGTCATTTATTTTAAGTTTAATTTTCATTTTCATTTTCCCTTTCACTTCTCGTTTTAGAGGACCAAAATGCAATTGAGACAGTAAAATCCTTTGGTTGCTGTCTGCTTACTTTCGCATTTGGAACCAAGCACGGTATTTTGCCAAGTAATTTTAAATTATAGATGGCAGTTCGATTAGAGATAATACTTGGAATGGCAGAGAGTTTAATTGCACTATTTAATGGTCTAGATATCTGACCATTTCCACATTTTTCTGGAATCGTAGTGGCCTCGCATATTCCGTGTAGACTATGGACACCAAGAAGCTGCTGCCAAGTTTGGAAAGGACCCAAGATCTTATGAGGTTTTGACTAAGAGGTTTATAGGAGATGAGAATGGAGCTGTGAAAGGACTTGAGGTGGTACGTGTGCATTGGGAAAAGGATGCCGGTGGCAGGTTTCAATTCAAGGAAGTTGAGGGCTCTGAGGAAATAATCGAGGCTGACCTAGTCCTACTAGCCATGGGGTTCCTTGGGCCTGAGTCGGTCAGTATTGCAATTACTCCCCTTTTTTATAATTCTTTTTTCTGTAATAAGGTTTTAATGCCTTCTCTAGTGAACCTGAATGCTGGTTTGATGCTTTGGTTGTTAAACTGCTTTTACTTCAGGCAACCCGAGTACTCTGTATGGTGACTAATGTTTACTTGCAGAATTTATTTTTATTATAAATACAGTGCAGTTCGTCGAAGTCGTTTAGGATTCATATATGTTGGCATGGTTTGAGCGTCGCTCATCAATTCTTGCGCTCTTTGATTTTAACAGACAGTGGCAGAAAAATTAGGTGTGGAGCAAGACAACCGATCAAACTTTAAGGCGGAGTACGGCCGCTTTGCAACCAACGTGGATGGGGTCTTTGCAGCTGGAGATTGTCGACGTGGTCAATCATTAGTTGTGTGGGCAATCTCAGAGGGAAGGCAAGCAGCTGCACAAGTTGACAAATACTTGACCAGGGAAGACGAGGACACAAGCATCGATGTCGAGAGCCAAGATTTGGCCAAGCGACATCGGGTCCTTGCCCAAAAGCAGCAAACAGTCCTGAAATAGGCTGATCTTTTGATTGTTATTGTTTGCGTCAATCTAAATACAGAATAAATAGAGGAAGTGTTGCTGAAAGGAGTTGTTGACATGGGCGACCACTGCAGGAATTGAAGCATAATTTGTGGTTAAACCACCAAGGGATGCTTCAGTCCCCATTAAAGGGCGTAGGGTAAATGACTTGCAGTAGGCTGCCGAGCAAAATCAATAATCATCCATGGGCCTGGGCTTTTATAGATAGGGATATTTTGTCTTCTATATGTTTCATCTTTATTTATAGCTTGTTTGAAGGTTCAGCGCTCATGGTTGTCTTAAAGGAGTAATATATAACAAGAATAATACATGTACAGTTTTGTTTCTTCAATCGTTGATTTAGGAAGAAATGTGGGTTTTTCTATTATTTGTTACTATTAAACACTCGTTATGTTCTCTGAGATTGGGTTTCTTTTTTCATGATGAAACAGAAACAACTTTCACACATTTTGTCACTGGGAATCCTCGAAGATCAATAAACGAAGGATAAGGGCTAGAGCATCCTGATCATCATCTTGTTTAGCCGACCAAGAAAAAATGAAAAGCTCATGTCAATTGCCGAAACTGAAATAGAGTGACGGTCACAATTAACATCAAATATTCTTCCTCCCTCCAGCCGTTTCACGTAACAACGTACCGAAACATCTGATTTACCGGACATTGCCAAAATTTCCTAGAACATACCTCGGGCAATTTAGCCCATGGTCCCCCTAGCCGCGGTCATGGAAACAATACTTCGATCCTTGGAACACAATTTGGCAAGGCCAAAATCAGAAATTTTCGGATTGAATTTTTCATCTACCAAAATGTTATACAGTTTTGATGTCCAAGTCTAGAATCCGTCGGTTACAAGCTTGGTGAAGATACTCGATATTCCTTTGACCATGCCGGACGCTTCTCCCACCCATGGGAATGATTCTTCCTATCAGCGGAAAACTATATAAATTTCTCCATTGATTCATTTGGTAAATAATTGATAAACCAGTTCTCCTCTAAATCCATCAGCACAGATGCCACAACCAAAACCAAACCAACCATCTTGACATGATGGATTCTATCCAATTGTTCCTACTTCCTATACTTCGTTGATAAACTGAACTCTTCCCCATCGCCTATGGAACTGTTTCGGATATTCACAGCAACTTGGATCTCCCTAAGGAAGTGATCGGTTAAATACTGTTCCATATGCCCCCTCACCCAACTTTAGGGCTTTGAGAGTTCTGTAATCCTCCAAAAACTTGTCAATTTTTGCATCAGTTTCCCTTTTCATCTTAATGGGTTTAAAGTGAAGAAGTTGAATAGAAGGCTAAAAAGTTGTCCATGGAATAGGCAACTCACTTGCAGTCACAATCTTTCTTACTGCAGCTGTGAATCATTATTAACTTTTCTCACGTTAAATTCTTTGTTTGGTTGAGGATAAAAACAATTAATTGTTTAAGCAAATTTAAAATTTTGGAATTCCTTGTTGATAAATATATTTATTCATTTTTAATATTAAAAAACTTCGACTATTAGTATTTGGTCTTGGCCATGATACTGAATTGGTCCAAGCTCCAAGAAGGAACAAGGTAAAAAGCATGGCCACTGGACTTGAAACTAGCCGTTAACATAGCTCAAGCTGACAACGATGATGATGAATCTTACTCTTCCCTCTCCCGCCAAACCTCCGCTACCTTCCATAATATCCTCAATCCGCTCTCCCCCAAAACTCCCATTATCATCATCAGTGTCACCGTCCATCAATCGCCCCATCAACTTCGCATCCCTCAGGGACCGTCTGATCAAACACCTCGACGCGGGCCACCTCCACAAAGCCATATCCACCCTTGATGTCATGGCCACGCAAAACACCCATCCAGACCTCGTCACCTACTCTCTGCTCCTCAAGGCCTGCATCAGGTCACGTGACTTCCAGCTTGGTAAACTCGTTCACATCCACTTGGCTCATTCTAAACTCGAGCTTGACTCGGTCCTTTTTAACTCGCTCATTAGTTTGTATTCAAAATCCGGTGATTGGGCCAACGCCCATAAAATTTTCGAAAGTATGGGAAATAAAAGAGATTTGGTTTCATGGAGTGCAATTATTTCTTGTTTTGCTAATAATAAAATGGAATTTGAAGCAATTTTGACATTTCTTGATATGCTTGAGAATGGGTTTTTTCCAAATGAGTATTGCTTTACGGCTGTTATTCGGGCTTGTTCGACAGCCAAGTTTTTTCCAACTGGGGAAATAATGTTAGGTTTTTTAGTGAAAAGTGGGTATCTTGACTCTGATACAAACGTTGGGTGTGCTTTGATTGACATGTTTGTTAAGGGAAATGGTGATTTAGAGTCCGCTTTTAAGGTGTTTGATAAAATGCCCGGGAGAAATGTGGTTGCTTGGACGTTGATGATAACTAGATGTAGTCAATTAGGTTATCCAAGGGATGCTATTGATTTATTCTTGGACATGGTCCTTGGTGGCTATGTGCCTGATCGGTTTACACTAAGTGGTGTCATTTCAGCTTGTGCTGAACTGGAATCAGAATCATTGTCTCTTGGCCAGCAATTGCATTCTTGGGTTATACGGTCTGGATTGGCTTCGGATGTTTGCATTGGATGTAGTTTAGTGGACATGTACGCGAAGTGTACAATAGATGGGTCTTTGGATGATTCTAGGAAGGTGTTTGATAGAATGAAAGATCGCAATGTTATGTCTTGGACTGCGATTATAACGGGGTATGTGCAATGTGGAGGACGTGATAAGGAAGCAGTTGAGCTCTTTTGCAAGATGATGGAAGGTCCTGTTCCACCTAATCATTTCACGTTTTCTAGTGTTCTTAAGGCGTGTGGAAATCTTTCTGATTCACGGACAGGTGAACAGTTTTCTGCCCTTGCAGTAAAACATGGTTTGGCTTCAGATGATTGTGTGGGAAACTCTCTTATAAGCATGTATGCTAGATCCGGCAGGATGGACAATGCTCGAAAAGCTTTTGAATCTCTATTTGAGAAGAATTTAGTTTCCTACAACACTATTGTTGATGCTTATGCTAAGAACTTGAATTCTGAAGGAGCTTTTGAACTTTTTCATGAAATCACAGATATTGGAGTGGAGGTTGATGCCTTCACATTCGCTAGTCTACTGAGTGGAGCTTCAAGTATTGGTGCAATTGGCAAGGGCGAGCAAATCCATGCTCGGTTACTTAAATCGGGGTTTCAGTCAAACCAATGCATTTCTAACGCATTGATATCCATGTATGCTAGGTGTGGAAACATAGAAGCTGCTTTTCAAGTTTTTAAGGAGATGGGTGATCGAAATGTTATATCTTGGACTTCTATGATCACAGGCTTTGCAAAACATGGATTTGCTAGTAGAGCTTTGGAAACATTCCATGAAATGCTTGAGGCAGGGATCAGGCCAAACGAGATCACATACATTGGTGTTTTATCAGCCTGTAGCCATGCAGGTTTGATTTCAGAGGGATGGGAAATTTTCAAGTCAATGCATAGAGAACACAAGATTGCCCCAAGAATGGAACATTATGCATGTATGGTTGATTTGCTGGGGCGATCAGGATCACTCCGGGAAGCTATTGAGTTCATAAACATGATGCCCTGCACACCGGATGCCTTGGTGTGGCGTACTTTTCTTGGAGCTTGCCGAGTCCACCATGACAAAGAGCTTGGGGAACATGCTGCAAAGATGATAATTCAGCAAGATCCTTATGATGCTGCAGCCTATGTCTTACTATCGAATTTATATGCCTCTGCAGGTCAATGGGAAGATGTGGCGCAGGTTAGGAAAAATATGAAGGACAGAAATCTGATCAAAGAAGCTGGCTGTAGTTGGATAGAGGTGGACAATAAGATGCACTGGTTCCATGTGGCTGATACTTCACACCCACGAGTGCAGGAGATCTATGAGAAGCTGGATGAAATGGCTTTAAAAATAAAGGGACTGGGTTATGTCCCTGATACAGATTTTGTACTTCATGAACTTGAGGAGGAACAGAAGGAGCAATATCTTTTCCAACACAGCGAGAAAATTGCTGTAGCATTTGGACTGATAAGCACATCAAAATCTAAACCAATTCGAGTTTTTAAGAATCTCCGTGTTTGCGGAGACTGTCATGCTGCTATCAAATACATTTCGATGGCCACAGGGAGAGAAATAGTTTTAAGGGATTCAAATCGGTTTCATCATATCAAGAATGGAACCTGCTCTTGCAATGATTACTGGTGATATTGGTTTAATCATATCAAGGGATCTATTTGACATCTGCATTCTTGGTAAAAGGCAAATATTTCACCAACTAGTTTCGGTCTCTGATCTTTTATATGTCAGATGCCACAACCGTCCACTTGCTGTCGCGGTGTTGCAAATACATTCGGACCAAACAATTTGATCCTTGTTTGGCAAGTTTATCCTTTACCTCATTCTTTTTGGCCATTGAAATCGAGGCATGTACTGTTTAGGTCTTCTTTCCCGCTTGTTTGTATATAATTTTACATTCTCTGCTTACTCTAGATCCGAAAATGCATGTAAGTTGTAATCTTTTTAGATTTATAGACGTTTAAACTACAATGGTGTGTCATAATTTTACTTTTGATGATGTTTGATGTAGAAGCATGTTATTCTGAGCATGTAGCTTTTGCATTTTAATTCAAGCTTTTATGCTTTAAATACCCATAATTCCTGATAGCTTACTTATTATGCACTTGGGCACTGAAAAGTTCCTACAGAAGGTGGTAATGAGGAAATATTGAGCCAATCCTTTTGCTACTTAATCAGTTTTTTAACTTTGGTTGGGCAAGGTCGTGGTCCGGATCTTTTCAAACTTCTTGTCCAATGGATTGACGGCTCATTTCAGTATTTAAAAAATTAACTATTAAAAAATATTTTTTTATATTTTATATTTTATAATTAAATTTAAGTAAAATATATATTTTTATTAACAAATATAAATTTTAGAGAGGACAAGCTGAATTTGTTAAGTACATTTATTCAAGGCTCAGCTCGTATGGATTGGATTAAGCCCACTAAGCCAAATTGATTTTTTGTGATAGATTTATTCATTGATAATAAATATAACTTCGTCCAAAAATTTCAATAGATAAAAACACAAAATTTAAACTTAATTAATTTATTTAATTAATTAACATTTGATAGATATCTATGCATCTTTTTTACCTCATTAGAAC
>JAQSVH010000004.1:17172630-17184698 GCA_029448705.1 Adansonia digitata
ATGTACGAAAGCAAAAATGAGCAAAACAAAAAGGTCAAAAATGGCATTTAATTAATACATTTTCCGCAGTACTACCAAAGCATAATATAAATGAGGCTGGCCTTGTAGTAGGTGGACCATAAATGAGTCGACATTTTTATCAGTCAAATATTAAAGGCTCCATTTTTCATTTTTCATTTTTTTTAATATTATTGATCCAATTAACCAATGTTTTAAAATATTTTTATTTAAGTTAAAAAAATTAATTACAAGATTTTATACTCTGGCAAAAGAATTGTATGTCCTAAAGATTAATTAAGATCGCAATCAATGGCAATTCTCGTAATAAGATTCTTAATCCAATGTCAAATCGAAAAGCTCAACCAGTAATAAAAAATATTTTAAAAAAAATTGAAGAGTTTAAATTGGGTTTTTTTTTTTAATTTTTAATTTTTTATAATTTCGGGTGATGAGATAGATAGATGATAGAGAGGTGTAGAGGTGGAAGAAGCAACGTAGCTTCTCTCTCTTTTTTATGGCGGCGAGTCACAGGTTTTTCTTCTTCTTTCTCTTGAGATAAACCGGATTAAACGATTTCTAGAAGCCTCGTCGGAGATTCAGTCCGGTCGATGATCGGAGCTCTGGTCGCCGTCGAACGAGACGAGGTAGAGTGTTTATTTTGTTGTTGTTGCGTAAGAGAAAAGCGACTGTTTTTGGATTGATAAGAACGGAGAAAATGAATGGGAGTGGGAATAGCAATGGATTTGGAAGTGCGGCAGCGGCAGCTGCGGGGGCTGAGTATATAAAAAGGCATCATCAGCATCAGATAGGAGAGAATCAGTGTAGTTCTGTTCTCTTTAAGCACATCAAAGCTCCTGTTCCTCTCGTAACTTCCTCTTTTTTTCTTCTCTTTCTTTCTCTATTTTATATTTTTCTGTGGATTTTATTTTTCAACTCTTCTCTCTCATGATTCCGATCACCTATCATCTTCTATTTCGTTTTTTTTTTTGGGTGATTATTTTCGTATGTTTGCTTAGTGCGATATCTTTTTCAGTGTTTGACTCTTGTTCCCCTGAAGGATTAATCTTGATCTATGGTAGTTTTCTCTTTTAGTTCTGGAAATCTTTGATTTTTTGATTGAATTTATTGGTTATTCCTTTATTTAAAAAAAAAAAAAAGGACAGGAGATTGAATCTAATTTGTTACATTTGCTATGCTGGTTAATGTTAACTGCCTTAATTTGCACTGCCTTCTTGTTGATTAAAGTAGAGAAGATTATTTTGAAGTCTGACATTTGAAATTTGATCTTTTGCTGGCGAAAGAGATCATTTTGATTAACTTACTAAATCTCAATAGATTCCATGCTATTATAATTTTTTAGTGACAATTTCTCAATATCTTTCCTACTTTCTGAAACCATTTGAACAAGCTTGTTGGTTTTGATTGATTGAATCATAAATAATGTTTTTCCAGGATAAATTCATTTCCATGATATGGTTAAATTGCTTTATATAGGTACAATGGATTATGATTTAATCGAATTAAATGGAACTTGTCTTGTTGGTTATTGCATTTCCTAGAAATAGGAATGACGTGCCAGATGAATGCTTTGTATTTTAGAGATGTTCAGTGGGGGAAGAATAACGCCAAAAAGAGGGGAAAGATAGATAACTAAGAGTGGATATGCAGATAATGTAGAAATAATGCATTCCTCCATAATTGTAGAGCTTGATTCTTGTTTTTTTTTTTTTTTTTTTTTAACTTTGTTAATCTATTAGCTTGGTTGAATTTCGTTTCTTTTTTTTTTTCCGGAGTCTGCATAATTTTCTCTGGAACTTGTATTGCTTTGTCTTTTTACAGGTTTGGTCTTTGGTGAGGAGATTTGACCAACCTCAGAAGTATAAACCCTTTGTCAGCAGGTGTGTTGTGCGGGGAAACCTTGAGATTGGAAGCCTTAGGGAAGTTGATGTCAAGTCAGGCCTCCCGGCTACTAAAAGTACTGAAAGATTGGAACTCCTTGATGATGACGAGCATATCCTTAGCGTAAGGATTATAGGTGGTGATCACAGACTTAAGGTAGGAATCTCATTTTGCTTTTTTTTTTTTTTCCCCCCTCCCTGATTTACGTCTTTCACAATTCATCCTTCATTGACATTCAATATCATCTTTCTCTTGCATCTTAAATCCATTCATTCTCAGAACAAAGCAATTTAAGCGCATTTGCTTCCAGCTTGTTGATCTATGTTCCACAATATAAGATAGTCACTGATTGTGTAATATTTGTCAAGGTTCATGAAAGTATGTATTTTACAAAATTTTGGACGAGGATTTTATTTTTATCTTGAAAATCCGGGTGGTTAGAGATGCCAGCTAAATTTGGTTTCCTGAATGCTTTGGACAAAAAGATTATGTCTGATTGATGGATTAGTTCAGCGAAAACCACTGAATTGCCTTTTTCTCAAGCTTTAGTTCACTTGTGACAAGTCAAGGTCATGAAGTTCAATTTTAAGTTTAGCAGTCGTAAAATGAAGATCCAGGCCCTGTTTGATCTCTTTGACAGCATTTTATTTTCATCCAGAACTACTCTTCAGTCATTTCCCTGCATCCAGAGATCATTGATGGAAGACCTGGGACCCTAGTCATTGAATCCTTCGTGGTGGATGTGCCTGAAGGGAACACAAAGGATGAGACATGCTACTTTGTTGAAGCTTTGATCAAGTGCAACCTCAAATCACTTGCAGATGTCTCCGAGGGGCTCGCGGTGCAGGACAGGACTGAACCCATTGATCTTTGAGAGTTGGGGCTGAGGAGATAATAAGGTGGTGGCTATAGTTGCCATGGATGAAGCTTCAAAGGCTTTTCTTATCTGGGAGGCTTTAGGGATGGACTGGCAATTGTGGGTCTTCCACCTTCTACACACTTGGATTGTTTCCATGCACTCACTTATATGTTCTCTCCTTTCCATTTTTAACTTTATGTCCTGTCTGTAGTACATCTAGAATCACATTTGTTATGAAGTTTCTTATGTTAAAAGATGAAAAATGTAAATTGCTCAGCTGATCCAGAATTTTGATTCCTAGTCTAAAATTAAGGGAAGGGATTACAGTTATTGTGATTCAAATTCAGATTTGTTGGAAGAAAAAAGGACTTGTTGCTCAACTGATCTAGAATTTTGATATCATGGTAAAATTGTAATCTAAGAATAAGAAAAAGGATCATAGGTATTAAAATTTAAATTTAGATTTATTGAATACTATTTTTTAAGAGTAATTGTCTGAATTAATTGAATTAAGTTTTAAAATTTACTTACTTGATATGTACTTGTCATGAAATAAAGGAAAAAGAAAGATGATAAACATTATTAGTAATATTAATAATATTGTTGTGTTTGACAATCAAACCATTTAAAGGCTAGAGAAAGACAAATCCTAGAAGCGGAATTTCAGGGATAATTGAAGAATCAAGGACTGAAAAATGCAGAAAAAATGATGGGTTAGGATGAGACTATACTAAACATTTAAGAGTCTCAAAAGGTGGGAAAATTTCCATTTATGTTGCCTTATGTTACACGACATTCAAAATTTCACATTTCACCCTGGAATGGGGGGTAAAAGTTCAAAGAATACATAATTAAAGAAATAGTACAGTATCTATGTTGATGGTTTCTAGATTTTCCTTGATGACAAGGCTGGAAAGGAATAAATTAATAACAACAAAAAAAATTGTTAATCTAATGAGTTAGATACAGAATAGCAAAGTACTTACGAAGTTTAACCATTGAATTAACGATTTTTTTTTTGCCTTACTCTTTGCTTTTTTTTTCATTCTATTCTATCAAGCAAAGCCTTCAAGGCAACGGAGGACTGGGATCATCCTGATGGGTGCTTGGCTGGTCCCTCCGTGTCGAAGCAGAGTTCCCATAAGACGTCTTATGACAATGGTAGGGAAAAAAATTGAAAGAAATGATTTATAAAATAATAATTACCTGAGTGCCTAAAGTACACACTACAGAAGATTCCCCTACTGTGGAGCATATTTACACATGCGAATCGTAGTTTAAGCCAATACTTGGTATCTCCTCTTCCGGCTGTTCTTCTTGTTGCTTAGGCCAACCTTCCTTCCCGATACGGGAGAAGAATGCGCTTTCTATTTCTTCTGCACCCAGTGTTTTCACAGTCCAAAAAGTGTATTTGCTAATGCATGCAATGCCCCCTCGTGCTGGAAAAAAAAAAATTCAAACAACGTGCTTGAACTAGAGAACTTGCAGTTGATGAAGTCAAAAGTTAATTCACTTTTTTACTAGCAGTCGAAACAACTACCGCAGGTAAGATACGACATTTGCAAACAATTTGATTTGAAGGCAAGTATTACGTATTGACCAAGTAATTCAGGTAAGTTATTTCAAAGTTTTGGATTAACTCTTTTCCCATATTCCGTATAATAGACTGTAAATTGAGAAGAGAAACATATATATGGAGAATTACAGATTTTTTTTTTTTTAAAAAAAAATTTTGAAATAGACCATATATTATTGAGCAAGCTGTGTAGCTGTGTGTTCAGATCACTATTTCTTACTGACTGAAGTCTCATCTCTTGAAGATTATTTGCGTGACCATTCCCAGAGCTGATCCATGGGGCGTGGTTGTTGCCTTGTGGATTGTTTCCAGAACAATGGCACGGCATGGCTACCCTCATGATAAGCAGTGAGATGAGGTTAGGTGTTATAATGTCAGCAAATAGGTATGATCCATTATGTATAATGACAAACGTTTATCTTGAATAGAAAATGACAAAAAAATTTTTGAGTAGTCAACTGATTTTTATTACAAATTATTCTAAATACTATCTTTGAATATATATATATATATGTAATGACAAACATTTATCTTGAATGAAAAATGACAAAAATAACTTGAATAGTCAACTGATTTTGAATACAAATCGTTCTAAATACTATATATATATATATATATATATATGGATTATTATTTAATACATTGACAATAGAGTTTTCTAATTTTACAAAACACCACCATAAGTCCTTTTTAATGGAGTTTTTTAAATATAGATAGGACATATAACAATATTTTAAGCTTGCTTGTGGAGTTAAATAATTTTTAGTATATATAAATGTATGTATATAATAAAGAATAATTATTTGTTACATTAATGATAGAATTTTTTTAACTCCAAAAGAGTTTAAAACCACCATGTCTTATTTATTTATTTATTTTTTTATTTTTTAAAATATATAACAAAGATATGTGATAATTTTTTAACTCCACTTATAAAATTAAAAAACTTAACTATCATTGTGCCTGATAATAATCCTAAAATAAATGAGACACATAAAAACTTTTTAAATCCATTAGTAAAGTTCAAAAAACTCCACCTCAATATGCTAAATTATCCTAGACATATCTATATATAAATATATAAAAACTTTGTTTTCGATGTAGGAAAATAGAATCCTCTTTTTTATAATATAAGAAACGTAAGTAAAACTGTCAGTTGATGCTTTTGTTAAAGTTTTAATTACTTCACGGAATAGCCGTCTAAACCAATTGAAAGTAAAACTGTTTCAGGTAAAATACTTTTTTTTAAAGGCTAACATAAAGATTTCCAAACAGTTTTAAAAACATCAAGAACTAAAAAAAAAAAATTAAATAAATAAATAATCAAAATATATAATGATTAAAGCCTAACTCAAATTTCTAAATAACAAATTTTAAAATCCCCAAATTCTATTAAGATTTTCTTCTGGCTGAACAAAATCAAGGTTCACGTCTTTGGTTAAACATTCAAAATCCACCTTTCCCCTCCTCCCCCAACCTCTCTCTCTCTCTCTCTCTCCACTGCTATCTCCTGGAAATTCCAAGATTTAAATACCAAAAATGTCCTCTAAAAATGATTTACCATGGCCCCATTCATTAAAAACAAAAAGGGGAGCGACCACCCCAGGCGGCAGCTGAGGCTACCCCATTCAGTTTTTATATGCTTGATAGAAAGATGGTATTACATCTGATTGGGCCTGAAAGGAGACACCATCCCAGCTGGTGGTGGTGCGCCACTCTGGTCTGGCATTTGCATCATTCCGGGAGTCATTTGAGGCATTGAGGCTCGTGGAAGGTAAGGATTATGACTAGTACCGTGCACTGGCATCGATTGTGGCACTGCTGGAACAGCTGAGGAGGCCCATCCAGCTGAAGGCTGAGGCGGCATCATCATAGGTTTCTGCTCTATACCTGGAGCATAATGAGTTCCGTTGTATTGATAAGCAGCTTGACCCATTGTCTGAACCGGCTGTTGCCCTAAAACTGAAGGCTGTGGGTTAACCATGGCAGGGTTCGGGATTGTATAATCTCTGCTCCTATCATTGTTGACCTGTAATGAACAAACCAACCATATTAGATTAGACCGGGCTTCTTTATCCTTAAAAATACGCTGCAAAGTCAAGACCAAACAAAATCAGCAATCTAATGCAACATAGCATGATTCTGAAGACGAATACACGACCAAGACACTTGAAATACCCCACCAACATTCACTTTCCCTCCTCAAACTTTAGAAAAAATGGAAAAAGTGCCCAGAATAGGCGTGGCCATCAATTCAGCCACCAAGCTAAACTATTGCATCAAAGCAAACCATTTAGATAACAATCAGTAAATTGTATCGCCCAACTACCTTTATGCTAAGATCTGTGTGGCGTGAATATGAGAGATGAAGTTTGCAAAAGCCTCCATCATATATGCAGTGCCCTTCTAAGGCTTCCTTGGCAACAACAGCTGTCTGAACATCTGCAGAACATAGAACCATTAATACTTAAATTCAAGGGACGGCAGGAATAAATCCAATCTCTTTCCTATATTCTTGTCTTTAATATAAAAGGAATAATGGAGTAGGCCATAAATGCAAATGATGAGTTTGTTAGAATAAGCAGGCTCAGCCTAAAAATAACCTTTTTAGTAGACCTAGCAATTTTAGACACGATTACGCGAATATGACACATATAAATTAATAAAAACATGACACAACATGATACAAATATATGGTTGAAAATCTTATAAGACGAATTATTAACGTATCAAAATTGATAAAAATATAAAATATCCTAAACACAATAATGGCACGACACAATATATGAATATGATACGAATACACGATTGCAGTAGACTTTCTAGCACTAGGGAGAAATCCTCAAAGTTTAATAATGAGCCATTTTGATGGCAGAAGTACCATATTTTGGGGCCTAATCTAAGATAAGATAAATTAACATGTTTGAACATTACCAGGGTACTGAATTAGAGCCTGCAATGCACCATTCTTATCAAACATGGCAATCTTTTGAACCGGGCCAAAAGCAGAGAAGACCTGAACATTGGACAAAAGAAAGAGAGAAAAAAAAATGACAAATAATCAGTATGAGTTGAGGCAATAGACAGACAAACAAAAGTCGCTTCCACCTTGAAGTAATTGTAAATACCATGTGTAGTACATCCAAGGTAACAGCATACTGCATGTTCTCAATAGATGCAAGTAAAACGTTACTCTCAGGTTCTAGCTTTTTCCCATCAAGACCCAAACTGAACTGCAATGATGCAAAAAGAATGAATCTCATTAATAAACAAAGTAGTAAACAAGCACTATATCGTCCAGCATTGTGATACAGCAATATTATTCATGCTAAGTAGAAATGCAGGTTCACAAGAGTTGAATCTTGAAGCATGCGACATCTGGCATGAGGAAAAACCACGTATAAACATTTTAATAAATTTATGTCAATGTAATTGAGGTAAAACTAACACTTTGCACTCTAAGAAACTGTACCCAGTAAACAATTCACAAAGAACTATATTACAATTCTATCAGCTGTTAACAAATTCACAAGTCAATAGCATCTTCTTTACCTGACTACTTCCATCTACAGCCGAAGGAGCAACAGGAAGGTAGGGATTGGTATAGTCCCTGAAAAAAAAAAATGAAAAAATGAAAAGGCAAACATTTTGTTTAATTCTTATACAATAAAGAAAATGCATATCACTAGCAGAGAGACGTGCAGCAGCCCAGTAAATGGTATTGTAACAAAAGGATGGCCAAAAAGTTTTAGACATGCAGAAAAAAAATACTAATGGCCATGAAAATCATTGATACATAATCAATACCAATACCAATACCAATTATGTAATTGAATGTGATACATATGAGCAATAATCACATGAGAAGAGCAGACATTGGGAATACCTGCTCCTGTGGCTCTGAAATTTCACACTCAAATCTGTATGAGCTGAATATGTGATCCGAAGTGTACAAGGAGCTATATTTTCAGAAAGCAGATACCTGGAACCCAGGAAAAGTCAGTAGATCCTTGTGCAAGAAAACCAACCGTCACAAAAGAACAACATAAGCTGTAAGATTAAAAGCTTTCCTTGTGGAGGACACTACTGTTATCATAGGACCTGTGCTTTAATTCTACTTTTATCAAGCACTAAAACAACGCAAACAAGTAGAAATGTTTTCAAAAGTTTTAGGGCCTGATAGACATGGTGAATGTGCACCACGTCTACAGCTACATGGTCAATTATAGTTGCTCTAAATACCGTGTCTAGCAATTAATACAACAGTTACCTAGGGATTATCCGTCCATCCAAAGCATTTTTTGCAGATGTGGCAGTTTCTGCATCTGAAAACTGCACCAATGCCTGCACAAAAGAGAAGAGTATAAAATGAGCTTATTTTGAAAGGCTAAAGCAAACCAATAAATACAGAAAGAAGAAGATTTAATTCATTGACCTGGAATCCAGCTGTCTTTTCAAAGGTAGTAATTTTATGCACAAATCCAAAAGCTGAAAACACCTGCATGATCAACTACTTTAGAAAAACGAATGGCCAAAAATCAAGCAAAAGGACTCCAAAAGCAATTTAAATGTATAATTCCCTCTAAGAAATCTGCCAGAAAATAAGGAATGGAGGTAGGTCCAATTTATACAGGTCCTAGGCATTGAGACAGAACCAATAGAACTTATTAACAGAATACAGCTTAACAATTGCAGTGATGCATTTCAGATTTTCCAATGATGTTAACCAAAATTAGTACATATGAAATCAATGATTTCGCCAAGGTTCTAGAACGCAGCAAAATATAAAAAGAAGGATGAAAGACCAACCCATTTGTGCTAACAAACCTCACGTCTTTCCGAAAAAACAAAGCTAGCTTCCAGGCTGCTTAAATTTCAACTTTATCAAGTTTTATGGAGTAAATAACTCTCTCATCTCCTAAGTACAAAATCTGATTCAATCACTGCCTCTTTTAAAGATGAAGGGTAAAGCTCCAGCAGCTTCAAATAAATTGAAGCAAACTACCAATGCAGGGACAGATATTAACACTCCAGCATTTAAAATGTTACAGCACATATCCAATGAAGTATAAGGCGCAAAGACACCCTCACTAACTGACAACCATAGATAGGAACCTAATTTTAAAACATATTGATATATATCCCAGGAAATCTACGTTTTTATATGATGAAGTTATGGAGTAAGTATATATACTTTAAACATCAGGCACTGATGAAGATAATACTTTGTAGATTACATTGTTCCCTAACCAAAATAACCACTGTTCTTTAGTAGAATAATATCTAAATGAAAATGACAAACTCATTTTCCAAAAGCAAATATAGTTATCAAGACTTTAGAAAAAACATTTACACTGTGACAACTAGCTGCCTTATGTTTTTCCTATATGATTTGAGGACTATATTAATAATTACAAATTATGTTTTATTTCAAAATGGCAAGAGATAAGTATGTTTGCATGAGCAGAAAGGAGAAGAAGAATATTTCAATCTCAATAGGCTATTATTGATGTAGCCAATCGTTCATTACGTCAATAATAGACATCAGTGGACAAAAACCAATGCTGATTACATGAATGATTGGCTACCTAATCAGGAATCAGGGTTACTCATGCACCAAAGCTAGCAATTCCCTTAAAGTTACCACGGAATCAGCGTTCTAAGTTTGTTACATGGCTTCGGCTGAGTGCCAAAACAAACCGAGGCACTCGATTGGACTACCCTGCTAATGTTCAGTGAGGAGTGAAGATTTGGCACTTAGCAAAGTTAGCATCTATTTTATCAATCGAGTGTATAACACAGACCATATGCACAAAATTATAACTGGAATACAAACTTCATAAAGCTTCATTTGCAGTAGCAGTACAAACAAAAACATAGCGACACAAAGCATCTAAAAAGTCCAAGGGGGATGGATACACAAGAAAGAAGAAATGAAAAAAACATCCTAAATGGTGGGAATAGGAGGTAAGTAAGGAAGAGTAGCGAAGAGAGGTAGTGTTAAGGAAAGGAGAAAGAAGACAAACACACATATGCTCTTTCTCTCGATGCACTAAGCTGCCATTGCAGATAATTCCCTTGGCATGATCCTGCTAATCCATTCATATTCATGTCAAAACAACAATTTTTTTTTTTTTAAAAGAGTATGAAAAAAACCACACAATCCTAGTAATTACATAACCTCAGATCAAACCACCTAGAAATTATAACTTCACACCCTTCTTAGCCAGAAAAAAGACCAATGGTCCTCCTTACCAAATGCAAAACATCAATGGAAACAAGCCGCGCATCTTGACCTTCGATTGTTACCAACAGAACATTTCCGGCAGTATCAGCAGTCGTTTTGTTGTTTACAATCTCTTGCCTGTTAGAATATTGTAAGTAGACCGTTTTGCCCCTTACTTGAGCAGGCTCTGAAGATGAAGCATAATATGATATCATAGCAATAGCCTGATTCAAATCAGCCTAAAAAAGGGTAAACCAAAATAAGATTTCTAATATTATTGGGGGAAAAGAAGATGAAATTTGAAAAAAGAAATTAATCTGATTGAACTCACGAATTCGATGAAAGCTTGATTGCGATTGGCTCCAACATTGCACTTGGTGTTAACTACCTTGCCAAATGGCTTCCCCAGCTCGATCAACTCTTCCTCCGAACACTCCCATGGCAAGTTTCTCAAATGCAGGACCTTAGATGGTGGTTGAGTGTAACGGAACTGCGGCTGATTTGATACGGAGGCCATTCTGTTCAGCACAACCCCTAAAAAAATCTTCGGCCAAAAATTCTGTAAACCCTAAATGCTCAAAAAAATCAGAAAAGTACAAATCATTGAAGTTTTAATATCAAATCGAAATACATATATCTACAGATTGCTGAAAATCAGGGAAAATACGACAGATATTAAAGGGATTGAAGAAAACCTGAAAGGAATGAATAGATAACCGGTTAGAATTTCTTAATAATTGTTAAATTAGGGTTTCAGAAAGGATGGCAGAGAATTGTGTTATCGATTTTTTTTTTGGAGGGCGGGGGGTGGGGGGGTGGTTTTTTGCGTTGGCAATATTCTTGGCGGCGTATAGGTTTATTGTACACCCTATTGATGTTAGCAAAAAAGGAGAAATTTTAGTCCTTTACTTGCCTTGGCGAGGCGAAACAAGGCCAACTTGGTTGTGGCGGCGTCTTTCGTTTCTGACACTGTCTGGTGCCAGTCTAGCAAAGTTACGAGAGATTATCAATTCATTTAAAAATATTTTAAATGCTTAAAAGATAATTTTAATATTAAAAATAATATATATAAAAATATATAATTAATTCAATGATATAATTTTAACATAAAATCAAAAATTAAATCTCATTCATTAAAAAATTATAAAATATAAAATATAAATATTTTTTATCAGTTCAGTAAAAACTTTAATATATATAATATATAATTTTTTGATTTTTTATTCAATTGATTTAATCTAAAATTTATGCAATGTAGTCATCACAAAATATAAAAATATCTCAAATAAAATATTTTTTAAAAAAATTAAAAAAATTTTATTTTTAAATTTATAAATAACCACATTTTTTTAATTTTTATACCGAGCAATTACATTAAATTTGAGTAAGTGCTACATTAATCAAATTGTTAATCTGTACTTGAGGTTAAAAGATAAAACAGTGTGAAAAATCCTATAAATAAATTTTGAATATTTTGGTGAATGAAGAGCAGGTCCACGTGTCATTTC
>JAQSVH010000004.1:17190672-17209520 GCA_029448705.1 Adansonia digitata
GTTGTCGCTTGTTTTAAGAATAACATGAAATACGAAGCATTTAGTTCTGCTACTGCTCCACCTCGCCAACTTCAGATTGCTTGAAGTTGTCCCGGATTTGTTATACTCTTTATCGGGTGATATATGAGTAAACAACTTCTCCGATTTGATTTGGTTCTCACTCATGTTTTTAGAGAGACAAATTTGTGTCATAACAGTGAGTTCGACGTAATTAAACTTCATTTTACTCTTTAACTGTTTTGGTTAAATATTTGCAAACAAAAATATTATGGGCGTAGCAGGTTAGATGCCTGTGTTATTTAAGTGGTTATTATCACTCTTCTTTACAACCCCCCCCACCCCCCCCAAAAAAAAAACGAAATCTAAATATTAATGTCGTAATTTCAGCTATACAAAAGCTAAGGGGACAAAAGTTGGTAAAAAACAAGACAATGACTGGAAAAGGAGTCCTGCTTTCACTTTCGATTTATAGACTTTCTCGTTCATTGAATTATAATTTTTTTTAGTTTCCGGCACGTCAAGACAAGGTGCCCCCAAACTTTGTAGGTGGTGGTGGAGAAGAATCCTCAAGCTGAGAAACACTGCATAACCTCCATTAATCATGCCTAGCAGTGAACAAGGATCAGTAGGACGAGCAGCATCAAATTCTGGATAAGTAAGTGAAACACCATGGTATCTGGTTCTTTTTTTTAATTTTCTTGATAATTCTGGTTCCTTTAATGCACTACCTAAATTCTCATTCATCACTTGGCTAGCTATACTTGACAAGTTGAGTAAACCGGCAAGGATGGACTATAATTGACAGGTTGAGTACACTGCTTCAGGAGAAACGCTACTAAACATCGCTCTGCCAATCACATTTTTCAGATTATAGTTACTGCTGTGAAAGCACGTTTCTTTGCGCATCCACATTTTCTTAGCAATGTTGCAAATGCAGCACTTTGTCAACAATGGGGTATTAGCCATAGTTGAATATGTGAGGCTATACCTATAATTTCAGCTGTAGTAGGTTTATTCTGCATCTTTTGGATGTTTGGAAATAAAATTTCAATTATCCAAAAAAGAATTATAAAAAATAAATTTTAAGTGTTTCAATTCCATGCTGTGTGGATGAATTTCCCAATGCCCATTAAAAACCTTTACAGTTTCAAAAAAAGAAATGTAACACGGTGAGGAGGACTGAGGGCTGGGTTTTTCAAAAATAGATGTAACAAAGATAATGAAGGATTCAATGCGATCTAACAAACGTATAATCAACACTATTACATGTCAATATGTCAAGTATAAGTGGTGATTTACAATCTTTTGAGTAAATTGAAATTTATATTACAGGTATAGGAATTCTATGTTCATGTAGTTAAATGACCATGATAGAGATCATTAGTATAGAGAAACGACTTGGTCATGAGCCAAATAAAAAGGATATAGGGGGACCTATATAGATGGCGTCGAGGTTTTTATTACAATTCAGACAACATACCGGCGAAGATAATCCACTCGGGCTGGATGCTTAAGCTTCATTAGCGCCTTTACTTCATGCTTCCGAACCATTTCTCTCGAAATATTTAAGTTCCCGGCAATTTCTCCTAGTGTTCTATCGCCTTTACCGTCTAGTCCATATCTCTGTCTGACCACCAGGCTCTCCTTCGGCTTCAGAGAATCAAGCTGAAAGACAGGGTTTTTTAGTTACAGACTGTGAGCTCATTTTTTCAGGATATAGCAAAAATATATGTTACTTGGACTCTAGTTTGAGTGTCAGATACAGATATGCGTCCCACACGAGTATGGTCTATTCTTCTATGTTTTTCATGTATTTAGATGGTTCTTGGAGGGTCATATCCCCATACCCATGTCCCAAAATGTGTCAAATACAGGCCTTTCAAGAAAAATTAAGTGTCAAGGGCAACATAAGCAAAAAAGACAAAACGCAATCCGGGTAGCTTGGTGATTATTCGTACAGCGTTTCCAATGAAAGCATTGCTACTAACTGGCCAGAATTGACGTTATAAAGAACAACCTTGAACTTTTTCACAATAAAAGTAATCATATGGGATTATTTCTAAAATAAAAGAAAGAAAGTTTTCATCCAGTGACACGAAAATGAGAACATGGTAACCAGTGAATGTAGTGTAGAATGCAAGTTCAAAGAGGGTGGATGCTTACCACATCATCAAGTGCAAGCCTGAGAAGGGCAGGTTGCCTCCGGTGATCTCCTCCAACGCCATCAACATCAGTGATTCCGTTAATGAACTCTTCTTGTGTGATTGAATGCCTTGAATGAAGAGACGCAACAGGTTTTGAGGCCCTCATTACTTCTTGGTACCTTTCAGGAGAGATCCCAACTTTTTCAACAATTTCTTCATCTGTTGGTTCTCTATGAAGTTCAAACAATAATTCCAGTTTGGCTCTTTGGATTTCTACCCTAACCTGCATCAAATAAACAGGTAAATAGTTATAGCACATATCTATTGCTCAGCCTATCGGGCAAAAATCTTAAGCCAAGAATTAGCAGAAATAAATTTGCATATTGATCCACCGACCACTATTTCACTATATGATTTATTTGAGCCTCAGGCATTTCAAGCATGATGATATCATCTGCTTGCAGTTAGATTCTTATACAACAGCTGCTTAGTTCCAAAGTGTCAAATTAATTGCTGCCATGTAGGTTTTCACTAATGAATTTCACCATCAATACAAAGAAGTACTTTGGAAAAGGGTAATTATCTTCCCTGCTTTGGCCCTTTCAACAAATCTTAAGGGCTGACAAATGTCAATATTGCTACTTGTTTAGAGCGAAAATTAAGGATTCATGTAAACCATCAAGGTATTTGAAATATAAGAAGCAGGGAAATATAGCATGCTTAAGTGAGAAGATTGCATACTGATTCAAGTCCGAATGGGACACGTGTGAAGCTCGACAGTGTCATGGAACGTATAATTGCATGTCTAATCCAAAAAAGACTGTATGTGGAAAGCCGGAATCTCCTTTTTGGCTCAAAGCGGTCGATGGCAGTAATGAGTCCTTTGACTCCTGCCTGACAAAGGTCTTGAAATCTTGGGCCATTTGCAAAATCTTGAAAATATTTCTTTATCACAAACAAAACAAGCCGGAGATTATGCTGCATAAAACAAAGCAATACCTCTGAGTGGTCACAGTGAAAGCCAATGCCAAATACTCACAATAAGCTATAGCCACAAACTAAACAACCACTTTTAAAATGGGGATATCAAAACATAGCTCTTCCTTAAAAGAAAAAAAAAGGTTATATTTGCGAGTACCAGAGCGGAGGGTTTTTTGTAGAACAACACAAAAGAAACCCTCATAAGTAAACTTCAGTTTTAGCTCTTCTGCAGAAATCAGTATAAAATGAATAACATCCTTCGATACAGGCTTCATATGAATATTAGAAGATGTTTCTATTCCATAATAATTAAAAGGAACTTATTAAGCTCAACTGCACATTTTTTAAAACTTGGTCAAATTACTTAAAAGTTTCCTCACAGAAAATTTGACTGAGTAATGCTAGTAGTACATCAACATCAGTGTCATAAAATGACTAATCTATGTTTAACTAAACCAACTGAAAGTGAAAACCACCCTATATGACATTGCTATGCATTATTGCTGGTGGAAGAGGGATTACCTTAATGAGTTTATTTCTAGCAGCTCGACCGACCTCCAAATGTTTTCTTACTTGAGCTGCACTCATATTTGTTGCCCCAGCTAATTCATCTTCAGTTGGATCTCTTCCCAAATTCTTTTGTAAGTGCTCTTTCGCCTGAAGCAGCGCCTGCAGTATTAGCAAAACATTTTAGTGGAAGGCACAATCAAAGTCTCAATAACTAAGAGACATGGAAAACAGAAGGTCTTGCTGTCTCCCTATATTTCTTCCTTCAAATCAAAAAGGTGCGAACCTTCATGGGCTGCATTAGCTTAAACAACCAAGTATGTTCAGTGGATGGAAGAACCGGAGGTATCTTCATCTTTTTCCAGTCCAGGCTGGCCAAATCAGTTGAAGCTGAATAGTCCCTCACAAGCCTATCGATCTTCTCGCTTTCATTCTCAATTCCCTTTTTCTTCTGACCAGAAACAACTGGCTTTTCTTCTCGGTTCTTTTTCAGTTCAATCCTCTTATCAAGACTCAATCTTCTAGTCTTCCTAGTCGGGTTCCTAACCACAATCTGATTATTGGAATTATCTTCTTTCCCATCACTTTCTTTAGACCTCTTTCTCCTTGGTCGGCGTCCTTTTATCTCGCCTTCTCCCTCTTCTACCTCAAATGTTCTAGTCGTAGGGCTAAGCTTATAAATGCTTTCTAGTTTGGCAGCAGCTTCATTGTAATCTACGTCCATGGTACACGGAAAAACTTCATCAGTTAAGACACTATTTACAGTTTTGGAAGCCTTTTTAGCTTTTCCTCGTCTATTCGGGCGCTCCTTAGCTGTTTCTACTGGCGAAAGAATATGTTCTTGAGGTGTAACTAGAGCTGTATTGTTGGATTTATCCGCTTTAAATGCAACAATCCAAGGCCTTCTCAATGTACATCTTTGAGTAGAAAACTTCGTGCTTAATCCTAGTGGAGTTCGGGCAGCTGAGCTAGAAACACTCACAACTCCCATGCCAAATTGTCCTGAACAAAAATTTAAGCAATAGACAATAGCCTTTCTGGCTGTACAAAAACTGCAACCAAACATACGCATCAGCAAAAGTACTAGATCCTCATTTATTATAAAAAAATTAAAAAAAGAAGAAGTCGGAAATTAACAAAATTATGATCTTCGGGCTAACAGAATGGATCTTTTCTAGCTAGAACAATCACGGATTCGTCGATGTTACTTAATTAAACTACCTTTCTGACAAAAACAAAACATTAGTATTTATGCTCTGCAGCTATGTCAAGCTTATTTCAAACAAAATTTCAAACACCGAGCTTTCATTACACTGTTCAATATCATTCTATAGTAGTATTTACCTAAGATTGATCACAAAAAGTATTGCAGCAAATCAATGCATTAAGTCTCCATATACAAGGGTCACTCCTGCTTGAACCTACTTTGACATAGGCCCCCCGAAATCAACATTAAAACTTCGAAAACAACTCATGAACAGATAAAAAAAATTGATTTACACAGAAGTTTATTACATGTAATACTCATAAGAAAGGCATTTGGCAAAATTATCTTGTCTCTGTTACATTTCTAACAGGAACTAACCTGACATCATCAATAAGCAATTAAAAACGTTAAACAGGTCCCTGCAAAGAGAAACATACCAGTCCGAACTCCGAACAGAGCAAAAGCGAGTTGCTGAGTTGACACGGATAGCGGGATTTGAGAAAACTGGCGCTTTTTTTTCCTGGTTGCCAAAAGCTACAGAGAATCCTAAACGGTGAAAGATTTTCGAGTTTTAAATATAAGTCATATAAATTACGTAAATTACGGTGTCCACAAATTCTATAAATCGGAAAAATCAACGGCCAGACTGAGGCAGTACTCGAATCCAACGGCGGAGGAAATTGACAAGTAATATTAAAGGAAGGGATGTGATGACGTGGCCACTAGGAAAAGCAGAAGGCTTAGAAAATGGGCGTGGCGAGAAAAGAGTGGCAGAGTAGATATTTTAAGGGATCTCATGGATGATGTTCGATACACGTGGGTTAAGGTTACTGGAAGAAAGATCTCACTTTCAGCACGAGGGACCCAGTATGTGTGGTCTACTGGGACTCCCGGGCGTAGTGTTGCGTTGCCCGACTCTTAGCCATACAAATATGGAGATTCAGAGAAAATTGAACAAAAATTACACTATTAATCCAAGCCTCAAAAGTTAAAAAATTGTCGTATTCACTAATTTATGGATTTTGATAATTTAATTTTAAAAAATATTTTATCCATCATCCTTTTTTATTTTAATTTAAAAAACTAATACATAAAGTGAGGACAAATCCATCTGCAATTTTTCATATTTTAATAATTTTTTATATTTATAAATTTGATATTTTATTTATATAAATTATACACATAAAATTTTAAATAAATTAAAAATATTTAATAATTTATTCAAATTAAAAAATTTTTAATTATTAAATATCTATTAAAAAATAATAATTTCAATCGATATAATAAAAACATCAAATTGATTAAAAAATTACATATACAACGAGTATAATTATATTTCTAACTTTAAAAAACAATTTGTTAAATATAAGTCATATAAAAAAATTATGAAAATATGTATAATTAATTTAATAATATCATATATATACATAATAAAATAAAATATATGCTGATTATATGTATTCTGCTGACCTTTTTATTTGACACATAAGTAAGTAGAAAATTGAAAAGCAATAGAGATTTTAAGCGATGGAGTAAATAGTTTAAGAAACCTATACTATATAATATAATAGGAATGAATGAATTTAGTATCATACTTAACTTATTAAAATCAAGTGAATTTTTATTTTTTTATAAAAAATTAAAACCTACCTATTAATTAAATTTAAAAAAAAAATTATTCATATTTTTAATTACTCACAGAGTGAGTGTCTTATAACTTAGTAATTTTTAAATATTTAACTTTTTTAAAAAAGGGCCGAAATCTATCCTCTAAAAATATGAGACGTGAGATATAGTAACTATCGATAGGATAAACATAGATAGTTAAAATTTATGTTTTTTAAAAAGTGGAAGTGTGTTTAGTTAAAAAATATTTATTGCAAATAGAATAAAGCAATTAAAAAAACTATATATATATATATATATATATGTATATAAGACGAGGTCCTATTTGCCAGTGTTTGAGGTTGAAGTTTAGGAAACAATCAGACCGGTTCTTAATGCTTATATGAAGGTTATCTTTAAGCATAAATGTGTAAAGCTCCTTGGATTTTGTTATAGTAAAAAGTGGCTTCAGTTTTGGTTTACCAATCTTTTTATTTTAATGATGATTTGTTAACAATTGTAATCAGGGTAAAAAAAAAAGCTTTCACAAACGCCTATGCTTTGCCTACTCATTATCAGAGCTGCTGTAATTGTCTGAGTTATTGTTAATTAGGGCTTAGGGGCAAAGAACGTAAAAGATATTCCGAGTGTTTTCTAATATGAAGCATTATTTTGTGAATGTTACGAATTTTTGTCAAATGTTTTAATCAAATATTATATCTTATTATATTACAGAGATCATATATACTTTTAATAGCAAATAATTTTATGAAGTTACATAAATATATTTATGTAAATAAATAAATAAATAAAATTAATTTGTGCATCATACAAAATAATTTTATATTAATACAAGTGAAGTCTCTTTTAATTTTTAATTAATTACTTTTTTTAATTTTTTTGTAAATTTAAAAGACTTTATCTAAAAAAAACTCATTCCATCAAAAAGTTAATTTAGTTCATTAAATAATATTTATAATTTTTATGCATAAAGATTTGGTAAATTTTGAAATTTTATAGCAAGTAGACATGCTCAAGAGTCTCTACCTAAGCTCGAAGATTCACCTTATATTTGAGATGATTTGGACAAAAAAATTTAGACTCAGAAAATCAACTTGGACAAAAAGATTAAACTTGATTGAAAAATAGGCCGGGCCTTGCCTCTAACTTTCAAAACCTGAGCCTCACCTAACCTGACCCATTTTACTATTACATTCTGCATATTTATTTTATATTTTAGTATTATATAATGTTTATCATATAAATAAAACATGTATACTTATATTTTTGTCATATAAAAATTAAGTTAAATTATTTATATTTATAAACTTAATAAAAGAAAATTATTAAATCAATAAAGATTAAATTTTAAAAAATATATTTTTTAAAAAATAAATTATAAAAAATATAATATGAGCGGGCTTACATAGGTTTAAACTTTCTATTTACAAATATGGATGAGTTTGGATAAAATTTGAGACTCATAATTCAGGTTGAATCGGACTTGAATAAGCATATTTAATGTTAATATCATGTTTAAGTTCAATCTGAATCTGACCCGACTCGGTCACGAGTATGTCTAATGGCAAGACTCCACCATTTTTTATCTAAAAATTAAGTCAAATTTTCAAGTTTAGTATATTGGAACGACAAAAAATATCTTGTACATGTATTTGAAAATAATTATGAAAAAAAAAAAAACGAAAATAAAAACAACGCAATTTGAGTTTAACCAGCTTGTGCCTAAGCTGAGAGCTGCATGTAAAAAGTATAGATTTTTCTTCTTCTTTATTTTTTTATTTTTTTTAATTTTTCATGTGCATTGAATTAAGGAGTTTAGGATGACAAGAAACATTGGGTTCAATGAATTTTAACTAACCAAGTAGCTGAAAACCAGATCTAGTTGAGACCAGTCCAGACCGCACCTTCCAAATGTAAGGGTGACTGAGTATTTGGTAAATTTAATTTTTAAAATTTTAAAAATTATATAAATTGATGAACACGAAGAATTGATCAAATTTTTCGAGAATAAACGAAAAAATCAAATCGACGGTCGATTTATCTGTTAGCAATTGAGTTGCGGAAGATAATTACATTAAGTATAATTAATATAAAAATATATAATTTATTTGATTCAATTTAAAAAGTAAAAAATTGCAATTTAATGAATAATCCCATTAAAATTGACCTGCAAAATAAACTTCAGGCGAAATCGAGTAAATCAAATTGGATGAACCGAATAGGGCCGATTTTGATTGATTTAATCCATTCACCCTAAATCAGTTCAGTTCCACACTTGTGAAATCTGACCAGCCCTACTCAAATGAACTTAGATATAATGTGTTCCTATTGGGCCTGCCATGCCCAAGAAACAGGATCAAAAGTCAGCAAATGGTGCTCTCAAACTACTTCCACGCGTCAAAGTCAAAGGCCAGAATCGGGGCTGGGGTCCACCATCCACGATGACCACGAGCCCTTCGTCTGAAACCACAGCGTAGAATACTTAAAAAAGACACAGATTGCGGCTCACAAACTCTCGAAGGGTAGACTTTGGTTTGTCTGGGACATAAAAAAAAAATGCTCACAACAATTTCCTCTGATTTGCCGTTTGCACATTTTTCCACATAAAAGAATTTCTTTTAATCATTGTTTGAATCGGTCCAAATAAGAACTATTTAATTGTTGAATTTTTCATTTAACCAAAGACAAAATATACATGTTGTTAGGTTATCTTAATTTTTAGGTTTAATCAAAGCCCTTTTAGTAAATTTTATTACAACCGTTCACAATTCGGATGATTTAGGTCAAGATTCTAACAAGATTTTTCAAAGTTCGTACTTAGTATGATTCGTCATATTATCCTATCATTAAATAAATTATTTTTTATTTAAAATTTTAGGGTATAGAAGTTTCTTTTTATAATATTTTAGTACTAAATATAAATTAAACTAATTTAAATAGGCAATCAAATCATGCCTTAAGCATGTTTTTAAAAATGAAACAATCAAGTTCAATTCAACATGAAACAACTCTAATTAATTTTTACCAATTTGTTTAATTTTGAATTAAATAATTTTGATAATAAAAGCAAATTACATTAAGGTTCATATTTTATAATTAAATGGAGGCATAATATAAGGAAATATTTTGGTCAAATTTAGAAATTATAACCTACCAAGTAGCTATGAAGATTATTAATTTGTTTTTGGGATAATTTAGATATGAAGATTATTATTTTTCCCTAACCATTCAAATCATAATAATAATTGTATATTATATATAATATGCAAGTCATCCAACTATTTATTTTGTCAAATTCAATATATAATTCAGATGATCCGTAAAATTATTTTAAAAAATGATAAAAAATATAAAATTCAAAACTTAATATTTATATATATTATATATTTTTACCCTAAACAGCAATCTACATAGTAAAAATATACATGTATCTATGCTGTCAAGAAACTAGTAATTTTATTGTTAATCAATTTATAACAGAGACTCTCAATATCTAACTTTCGACATTAATTAGATCAACCTTGGTTAACACTCTCAAAAGATATATTAGTATAATAATTAAAATGATTAAATAACGTAAGCAACAGCTTTGATAATTCAAGTCACCTTTTCGTCATTATTACGAGTGTTATTTTTCTCCCAAAGGAAAAGTAAATAAATAAATAAATGACGTGGATGTGGCAAAGTTTGAAGATTCTTGGTCTTCTTCTGGGGCTTCTATTTTGGTTTATTTATTTCATCTCCCATTTAGGTGCTAAGAATCTATTGGATTTTGAGCAAGCAACCGGTTAGTAAAATCTTAAGGAAAAAAAAAAGCTGTGATGGGTGATTTTGTGTTTAAATAGATAGATAATTAATATTTTGGATCATCAAATTCAATATTATAAATTATAAATTTTTAATTTTGTCAATTATATTACTAAATTTTTATTATTATTAAATTAAATTATTAATGTTAACTTTATTTATTAATTTTAAAAGAAGTTGGTATATTATACATGCGTGATATATTTTATATTTTATCAAAATAATATTTAGTAAATATACGACACATATATATATGCTTATTGAATTATTTTTTATTAAAATTATTTAATAAAATAAACATGAGTGAATTAATTACCAAAACGTAAATTATTCGAAATAAACAGTTACAAAGTTTTATTTGAGGGAGAAAGGGTCAGCAGTTGGAACTTTCCTTCGGCTTTGAACCACATTTTCTATGACCAAAGACCGGTCTTAATGAAGAAAATGGCACTGTCAGCTTTTTCTCCCAGTCACAGCCAAACTTGTCCCCCTGCCGCTCATTGATTGATTCTCTCCTTCCCTCACTTTTTCTTCATTCAAAAGGGGGATCATGGATGTACCTTAAATCCCAAACCCTTGGTCGCCTTCCTTCCTCAAATTTTTATTTTTCCCTTTCCTTTTTATTTTATTTTATTTTTCATTCATCTTCTAATGAAAGAGATTGGCAAACTTTGCCTCATCAGATCCCATGTTTTCTAGTTACAATAAGAAAAAAAAGGGGGGGAAATCAAGCTTTTCTCTTGGCCTTTCGAGTTTTCTATATATTTCTTTTTTTACTTCCATGCTTTCAGCTTTTAGTACTTCGCCAATCTTCCATTCTCAACTAAATCTAATTTTCAGCTGCTTTTGGTTTTTGTATTCATCCGTACTTTGGGGATGAAACATTGCTGTCCCCATTGTCCAGTTGATGTCTAGAATGAGTTGATAGCATACTGGTCGTGCGCTTTTAGAAAGAGTAACTTTGATTTTCTCAATTAAATGGAGAACATGGGAGAATGGGAGCAAAAATGTCTGATAAATGAGCTAACACAAGGAAGAGAGTTAGCTAGGCAACTCCAAGTCTATCTAAACTTGCCTTCTTCTTCAACTTCATCTTCGTCTAATGAAACTTGTGAATTGTTAGTCCAGAAGATCCAAACTTCGTACGAGAAGGCACTTTCGATGCTGAACTGCGATAATTTTACCACTTTGGCAGCAGAGGTAGAGCCAGAAGCCCCAGCTCTAGCAATCAGAACGCCGGAGTCACCACCACCTTCTGGTACTGCTAGTCCCAGGAGAGGAGACTCTGACGGCCGTGATGTCAAAGAACAGGATCAGCTCAACTTAGATGCCTCCAAGAAAAGGTATAAGATAAAAAAAAAGCACTTTATATAAAGATAGAATCATTCATGAATTTCATGCAATATAGATCAACTATATTTTGAATTTATTTTTTGGACTGCAGGAAAACTCTGCCAAGATGGACGCAACAAGTCCAAGTGAGGCCTGGAGCAGCACTGGAGGGAACTCTTGATGATGGCTTCAGTTGGAGGAAATATGGACAGAAAAATATTCTCGGAGCAAAATATCCAAGGTTTTGCCAATTCTCCTTTTCTAACAACATCCATCATAACAAAAACAAAATGGAAGTAATTAATTAGCCGTTGACATTTGGTCCACGTCAATCGTAAAGCATGCAAAACCTTTTTGACAGAGTCCTAGGTTGCACAGTCTGACGGACCCTGAGCATTGTCAACGTGTTAATGTTTGGTTGTATGTACACAAAGAAATGAGTTCAGCATTTTAAAATTCTGAGTTTAAAATCTGGTAAATCTCATATTTTAAGGATGATTTACACGAACTAGTTGAACTTAGAAAATTATGTAAAATCCTAGGGCTTTAACCATCCTTTCTTGATTGCAGAGGCTACTACAGGTGCACCCACCGAAATGTCCAAGGCTGTTTGGCGACAAAGCAAGTACAAAGATCAGATGATATCCCGACTATCTTTGAGATTACGTACCGCGGAAGGCATACTTGTAATCTGGCCTCACATGTCATGGCAGGACCCTCTGAAAATCAAGAACAAGGAACTAGCATAAAGCCACAGCAGCAGCATAACCAGCAACCTGCAGAAGAAAACCAGAAACAACAACAAAAATCACAAGATTTACTGGTCAGGTTCCAGAGAAGCCTGAAAGTTATAGTCCAAGATTCAGACATTCGTGAGCCAACATATCCTTCATTCCCTAGTTATCCTTTATCAACGTCCAGTACTAAGGTTGAAAACAATGTTGTCTTCTCACCTTCTATGGTCGGAAATGTTTCGCCTTCTTTTATGTCGCCTGCATCATCCGGGACGTCTAAGGTTGAAAACAATGTTGTCTTTTCACCTTCTATGGTCGGAAATGTTTCGCCTTCTTTTATGTCGCCTGCAACATCCGGGACGTCTAACTATTTCAGTATGTATCGAAATCCAAGCGGGATGAATGAAGGTACTACTGTGCGTGGAGACATTAATTTTCCGACTTCTGACCCTCAGCTCACTGAGATTAGCCAAGCTGCTGCTATTTCAGCGACGAACTCTTCCACCGTTGGCTTGAATTTCCCATTTCATGATGCCGAATTCGATCCAAACTTCGCGTTCGGCAACCGTGATTTCTTTTCCGAATCCTAAGCCTTGTTGCCGCACTGGCGGGTAACAGGCCAATATAATCAGATACCAAATGAAGAGTGTACTTTGTTTTTACTTAATTTTGTTAGACAATAAGATGTAACCTTTTCCAATTTAATGAAATCTTCAAATAAGTTTTTCGGTCAAGACCTGGTACCTGGAAGCTCATTGAATCCAGATTGATTTAGTTCAAACCGAATCGATCCACTACGGAGTAAAACTATTTTAACATTAATTTGTTTTATTTATGAGATTCGAATTTAAAATTTTATTTAAAAGAAATAAATGTCTTACCACTTGAACCAACCATTGCTGGTCTACAAATAAGTTCTTCAATTTAAAAACTCCAAGTTTCAAACAATTTCATAAGCAAACCAGGAAAGTTATACAAGGCAATAAAATTATTTTTATTTTCAAAAAAATGTTTTACAATTACAAGGAAGAGTTTGGGTCTCACTGGCTTGAAAATTTTGGGATACAAAAATATAAAAAAGACACGACACGTGATTAATACGCATTTTCTATTTGTTTAAGATTTTTATACATTTAATAATTTATATTATTTATATTGGGTTTAACTTAAGATGGTCCTAAAAAATTATTTTTTAAGCACCAATAAAAACATGCCACTTCACTTTATTTTAAGATGTCATAAATAATATGATATATTCATTAACAACAAATTAACTCTTCTTATTTCTTTAATACTGATTAACAATGTTATAAGTCTAAATCTTAGATCCTTAATCTAAAACCTAAATCATAAACTCAAAATACTAAACTTTAATTTTTAAACCCTAAATCCCAAATCAAACCCGAATCCTAAATGATAAATCTTAAATTTTAAACCTTAATCTTAAATCCTAAACACTAAATGTTAAACCCTAATGCCAAACCTTAAAAAAGAGACAAAAATAATTTCTTAATCACAAAAAAAACCTACTTCATCCTTTATTTAATTAATTAACACAAAGATTTAAAATTATTAAGATTAAAATTTAAAAAAAATTGATCTAGTGATATAAAATGCATGATACTTAATTAAAACTCTTTAGAAGTATATGATATGACATATTCTTATTAGATGCTTAAGAAGCGATTTTTTAAAATCATCAATATAATTTAAACTTAGTAATATTTATATTATAAACATGAAAAAAAATAAATAATATTAATTGATGAATTGTCGGATGTAAGTCTAACCCTCAACCACTTTCATTGATCTGAACGAACCAAATAGCATATTTATTGGGCCTAGAAAAGCTCAAGGTTTGGCCCTTGTAAGAGGGAAGATAACACTTGAAAGTGGAAAGCGTCAGCCTAAGTTCATCTGCCATTGAGACTTCCAAGTTCCAACACATACAATAAGAGACTGGAAATAGCAGCCCAAGAGGCAAAAGGTCAATTCTGAAACCCAACATTTGGAAGTTTGAAGCACCCGCGAGGCACCCAAAAAACAGAAACCAGAGTTTAGGCTGGGATCAGGTTTTCAGATTGTATTCCCTGCCAGGGAAATTTCAGAGCCCAGGCCCATGAACATAGTGCGAATTCTGTGATGAGCCACCCTTCTCATATGCTTGCATTTCCAATTTGAACCAGAACTACAATTTTGATTCCTCTGGAAGCGGCTGAGAAAATGATTTTAATAGGTGGTCCAAACCTGGGCAAACATACGGAAACAAAACTTAGTAATAAATAACATAAAAACTTGGAATTTTTTTTTAAGTGGTCCACAATATTAAGCCTCATTAAGGCAGTCATGCAAAATTTAGGGCCTCCTAGACTTTCTACTCAGCAATCTTGTTAGCATTTGCATGCATGCAACTTGGGACCATTGCTACACTTCAGCTCATGAATTATTCTTTATTATTGTTTTATTTATGCAATTTGCTTTCATTTTTAAAGGAAATATTGAAGTTTGTATTCTTTTTTTTTTTTTAAGGAAAGAATGAACTGAAAATAATATATACAAGCTAAGAATTACTTAGAATATATCCCTAAGATAAAAATATAACAAAAAACTTTAATTTAGGTTTTATTAATTTCTTGAACAAAATTCTAACACAAGATTAATGTCATTCAATATATATATATATATATATATATTGGATTATAGAAAAGTTTCAAGTTCAAAACTTCAAAATAGTTGATATTTTTTATACTATAAAAAAAAGAAAAAAAAAAAAAACTAAATTGGAGCAATATCAGCTCATAATCGATAGTTTAGCTCTAGCTGTTTCCAATGAATATGACCAAAACTTGATAACTAATTTATTTTAATCAACCAATATTCTTATTAAATAAAATTTACCAGTGCAAGCAGGTTTTTTTTTTTTTTTAAGTGACCCCAACAGTATTACCAAATAAAGGGCGACCAAAACGCGTTCAACAAGAAGAATAAAATCCCGTGTAATTTAATTTAAAGCTAAATGGTATTGTTGAAACTTGTATGTGTATGAAAGTGGGCGCTTTGTTGTTATCTCTTTATTACTATAATTAAATATATTAGCATTTGTTGTGTATGTCGCCATTTTCATTATAAAGTAAGAGAAACTAGGATCCAGCAAGAGCCAAAAATTCTCAAAACAGAGATTAATTTAACTTAAAAACAAATGGATATTGTATCTCCCCACATGCAAATATGCAAAAAGTAATTAAACTCTCTGAAACTGCAAAATTACAAGGGGTGTTTAACACTTAATACTAGCTACTTAATGCATGCAAGTCATGATCAACACTAATCTGAAATTACATATAAGTCGTTAAACAGAAATGGAGGTAAAATGCAAGGGCAGACTGCCATGGCGGCCCTTTTTGAGACAGACCGGAGAGGAAGAGTCGTCTGTTAATTTAAGACTGAAATGAAAAACTATATGATGAATGTAAAGCTTAGCACTAGCTGAATGTTTGCTGGATTTGCTGTGCGAGTTCTTCTGCACTCAGTTGGCATTCAATTCCAATCTGTTCAATCAAAACATTAAAAAAAAATTGTATGCGATTTTATCATTAGCAATTCAATAAACTTATCTTGAAACCCAAATAATTTCTCACAATAAATTTAATCTCAGTAGAAACTATAAAGCATCTGCAACAATCTGATATGACACAATTTCCCCAAAATTTTGAAAATAATGACTGCAAAAGATACCATTGTTTTCACCGATAACGGTCAGATTCATTGCAGCAATAACGGTGGTGTTTTTCAAGAGTTTTGACGTACAACAATTTTTTTTAAAGTCAGTACTGTTGCAGTACACTAGCGTCAGACTTACGTATGTCTGAACACTACTGCAACTGACTGATTTTAGTATGACAAATTACGTCAAAATCATCAGTTTTGTTTAGTAATATTGTATATTAAGATTAAGTTACCCTGGACCAGTTTCATGGTGGGTTCTAGTTCAACTGTTCTGATGTTATTATTCTCAATGATGAAAGAAATCATTCAAAATCAACGATGATGTTTGGTTTATTAGGTCCCCAAGAAAGTGCAATAAAGAGAAAAACAACAAAATCAAGAGACACCGTCGTGATTAGAAAAAAGACTGTAGAGCAAAAATATTGAGACGAAAGTTACCAACTTTGAGAAAACACAATTGCAGAAAGAAGAAATGATTGTAACCTGAAAGAATCCAGGGGAACCTGTCTTGTCAGTTCGCAATTCGGAAAATAAATGAGATATTGGATACCTTTCCTTTCCTGTCTTTTTCTTTTCCCCTTATCTAAGTAGTACTACTCGACTTTTTAATCAAATTCTAAAACATAATTAAGAAAGTGATTTTTTTCTTAATTAATGGAAAGTTCATAAAATGCTGAGGTTAAATAAAATATCAAAATGGGCAAGTATTTGATCATTGCCCGAAGATAAAGAATTTTTGCATATAATGGGGCTGGAGTTTTACCTTGATGGTAAAGGAATTAAGCATGGTTTCATCAACGGTGTTAATGTTGACATTGAGAATTTCGAGTGAGAGGTCCTCAAGAGCAGAGATTATTTTCAGAGATTGACCAGGAATCCTAGGAGATACCGTCTTCAAAACGAGATTTGGCCCAGAAAACTTCACTTCCACATCGGCAATCAGAGACTTGGAGTTGGCAACGAGCTCGTTATTAACGAGGTTGTCCATGGAGGAAGTGGAAGAAGAAGTAGGAGATGGTTCGAGCGAACTAGCAGTCATGGTTGGAGAGGAGAGATAACCTTTCTGCAACCTTGGCTTGTAAGGGCTACCAGGTTGAGGGGTTCTTGGGCTTATGGGCAAGTTAAGTCTTGGACTTAGAGGTGGTTTTCTAGGGCTGAGCGGCGATGGTCTTGGACTTAAAACTACACGGGGGCTCAACACTTCACTGTAAACTTTTCTTTGCTTCTTGGCCTCGAGAGATTGAAGAATTTGTTGCAACTCATTAATGTAATCCACAACTCCCCCAATAATCGATGCTTGATCTCCCTAACGCATAATTAATTCAATGCAAAGATTAACATTAGAAAACAGCCTCACAAAAGAAAAAAAAAAAAAAAAGAAAGAAACTAAGACAAACTATGCCTTTTGCCTTACTCTTTTCACATAGAAGCAAGGCATCAACGATCTAAGCACCGATAAATGCTCATTCATTTGCTTCCTCCTGTTGCGCTCGACCGTAATATGAGACATTCTTTGTTGCCCATCTGGGTTCGTTTCCCCTAAAGAAGCTAGCTTCTGCCTCTTGCTTTTGGGTGAAGCTTCGGGCTCAGGCTCAGTTTCCGACTCCTGTCGAGCGCTTGAAGAAGCAGACTTCTGGGACACCAACCTCGTAGTTTCTTCTCCATCTTTTTGGGTGCCAGCAGCTGCACCCATTTCTTCCAATGGAGTGAATGGTGGGAATTCAGGGAGGCCATCTAAACTCTCAAAAACAGCAAACAGGTCATCATCTTCGCCGCCAGCAACATTGGTTTCACCAAACTCTGTTTCTTCAAAAAACTCACCCAAACCATCATCCATTGGAAACTGTTCAAAAGTACTTCGTTGTTTTTCTTCTCAGAAAAACCGTTGGTATGGAATTTCGTTGGCCTTTCTCGGGGAATCGAATTAGAAAAAAAACAATCAAAGAGATTACAGTGAGAAGATAAAGCAGGGTGAAGTGAAGTAAAAGCAGTGGAAAAAGACTGCCATGGGAGATCCGAAAAATTGTCAAGATCAAGAAAAAAAATGAAAAAGGAGTAAATATAAGAGCTGATCTCTGAGGACTAAACCATCACCATCAAGTGCACTCTTTTTCGGATGGGAAATCTAAAGACAATTGATTCGAGGGGTTCGAATATATGTCGCAGTATAGACGCTGTGGCCGGGCGCGGGGTGGGGGGGTGTCTTTTCACGGAAAATCAAAATTCGAATCGAAGTGATAAAAAGTAGCATCAAACTCAAGGCGTCGCAAAAATTCGACCTCAAAAACAAAAATGGAAAATAGGTAGGAGCTGAGAGGTGGTGATAAATAAGGTAGATAAAATTGATGCTTATATAATGGAAATTAATTGGACTTAAATGATACTCGATCGATATAAAGATGGAGTTCTCTTGAATTTTATTAATAATACGTACTGCAGTGTATTTATTTTATTTTTATGTTGCGGTCTTGAGTGACACATTAATATTAAATTTTTATTAATTAGATTTTGATATAAAATAAAACCAGTTCGGTAGTTCATAAAATCTTGCAATTTCGATTTGAGCCGGTGTATTTGTAAATTAATAATTCTTGCAAGATAAAAGTATAAAAAAATTCATATGACATTATAAGAAAGATTTCACTTAACTGATTTGATAGTCGATTGAATACTTTTTACACAATGTTATTAACAAACTCCCGGAGGTTGTGTGGTTGGAGAAGGTTTAGGCCCCTCAAATGAGTTAATTAGACGAGATTAACGGTTATGAGTAGAATAAGAATA
>JAQSVH010000004.1:17214250-17241304 GCA_029448705.1 Adansonia digitata
TGTTGCCTGATTTTTATTTAATTTGTTTGAACTATGAGAAATTAAGAGTTTTAAATAAAAAATAATTTAACTTGAATTTAAATTTTTACTCCTCGGCAAATACATATATGTATAAAATTTACTCGTTTAATCAAAATACTACTTGAATTAATTCAAGTAAATTCAATTGATTAAATTTTTAAAATATATAAATATAATTCGATTAATAAAAATAAAATTATATAATTTGATTAATTCAATTTTTCTCAATCGATGAAAAAAATTGTACACCTATATGCCCAGAACGTGTGTGCCTGGCCCTAATATTAATTACTGATTTGATCTCTTCATAGAGATAGGAAAAAAGACAAAAAAGACATCCAACAAATAAAAGCAAACTGCAATGCTTTCTTCTTGCTAAAAAAAACAAGGTGCCAAAAGGGGAGTTCTGCCTTATTGCTAGTGCAAGCATAGTTGGATTTCTTTTTTGTTTCTTTAACTTGCAAAGTGGTTTAATTGTTTATAGAGGTGCTTAAAAGCATGAATTAAAATTTAAAACTTAGTTTAGTGGATTTATATGTTTACTAAAAAGAATTGATATTCATATGTCTGAGATTCAAATCATAATATTTATAATATTTTCCTTTCTAATACGAGGAGCTCTTTATACACAAAATATATGTATATACAAATTAAAACTCGAAACTTAATTCGGTTAGTTCATACAATCACTCTGACAAGTTTAAAATTCAAATCAAAGTATTTATAACTCTTTCTTCTATTCCTAAACGCGGAGACTTTTGTACCCAAAAAAAAAAAACTAACATGAATTAACCTTTTCCTAAAGGGTAAAGTTGAAGTTCTGCTTTGACAAAAGGGAAGGAGGAAGACAGACGAGTTCTGCATGGTGTAGAAGAATTGCTACTTCTGATATGTAACTGAAACTGAAAAATGTCAGCTTTGGAGGTTTTGACAATAGCAGCCGCGAAGAGCTCAACAATGTATGAAAAAAGTCCACTAGTAAATATTCTCTGCATTGAAGCTGGAAATGAAGAAATAATTACATGATTGTCACTCCATTGGAATTGTTTTTCATTTATTATCATTTTTTTTTTCAGTGCTTCATTCTGTGATAATGTGATATCAGTCTGAAATTTTCAGCACTGGAGGATGATCCAATCTACAGTGGTATATTGTTTTTTTTTCCCCCATCAGAAGTTACTCTATGGTGGTCGAAAGTGTTGGAGGTAGGGTCAGGGGGTTGCCCCACGAAGAAGTGTTTGTGACTGACTGTGTGTCATCTCCTTGTTCTTCGCTCTCTATTTGTCCGCAGAAGGACAGTAAAGGTTTGGCCCCCTTCATTTTCATATGTTCACCGCTCAAACTTTTTTTTAACAAATATTAAAATTTTAATTTTAATTTTAATTTTAATTTTAATTAAAATATTTTTAAAAATAATTATATAAATTAATTAATTTTTTTTACATAATGTGTTCGTACAAGTTTGCTAGGGTGACTTTAAAAACTGGGGCAATAGCACAAGAGGTGGAGCCTTTTTTTTCTGGGCTGTCTCCCATTCTTTCCAAATAATTTCTTTGACATGATGTCTTTTAGCTTCAAGAACTATCAGGCAGATTTGGTAAATTATGGGATTGAGATGGCTCAAAAGCCAGCCTTTAATGCCCATTGTTGGCGCGCCCTTTTGGCCTGTTTGCACACTTCCAGACGTAAACGAAAACAAAAATCAAAGACAATCTAGAAAAAGTGGTTTCATACGAGGTGATAATGACCAGTGAGATCGATCATAATAATGATGGGAAAATTAAGGGGAAATTGATGTTGCGAGAGTCAAAGGCCCACCCACCTCACTCCATTTGCCCCATGAATAGGAATGTCTCGAGCACATGGGGCCCTAACTCTTGCTGTTTACAACGTTTACTTGAAACTTCAAACTGCTGTTTAAGTAACAGCAAATTGTTTCAATTTCCATTAATATATGCTCATTGTTTCTGATATGACTTCAATTTTCAGCTTGTTTTTGTTTTCATTTAGTAAATCATCCATTTTTAAAATGTTGAAATTGTAAGCTTTTTACCATGGAAATGTTTAGGCCGCAACAATTGCATCTATTTCGCTTAGGCTGAGCCCAAGAATTTCTGCCCATAGCTTTTCTTCCAGTTCTGGCCCAACCAGCGGTCCAGGCCTTACCTAAAAACCGAATGCATCTAGGGTTCTAAAAACCGAATGCATCTGGGGTTCTGAAAACCTGACAATTTTGAGCATAGCACCGAAAAAATAATTCAAACATAACATAAATATATTAATGTATCAAAATTTAAATAATACAAATTATTTACGTGTCAAAATTTATATAAATATATAACAATTTAAATACGATTATGATATGTGAAAATAATATGAATACAGCAAAAATGTTTGGGCTGTTAGGTCTTCTGATAATAAGCATGTCCAGAAGTGTAAAGGGAAGACCATTAATATTTCATAACATCGTTCGTTGAACACCAAATTTAGGGGACGATGGCAGAGAGGTCCACCATGGCATAAAACATTTCTTAAAAAATATATATATTTAATAAGTTAATTTCGAACAAATCTGAGTACGGCATGCACAGCAATAGCAAAGTGTGACTGCTTACTAAGTTTATTGTGACAAAACACCATTAACTATTAAGAGAAGCTAATACCATTGAAACAATATGCAGAGATCCTGTGACCACAAGAATACCTGGCCCACTATTCCATGTTCTTTCTCTGAGAATTTGATTTGCTAACCTCAGGGAATCCGAAAGCGAATTCTCGGCTGCCACTATGGTTCCATGTTTTGAGCCTCCTGTTGAGGAAATAAAGTTGTTCTCAAACAATATTCTATATTCTGACATTCTATCATGAAGGACTCTGACGCCCAATTCTCTGGAAGCTTGCATCCAACAATCTCTTAAAATGGATGCTGAGGTAGTTCGAGATGTGCCACCGGCAATGTCAGCTTCTGTTAGGAAGACTGCCTCTAATTGTCTACCTGAGAGAATATGGTAAAAACTGCAGTTAAATCTATCCAACAAATGCATGTCTGCTCCCTTTAACTACCTAAGGCAATTAAAAGCTGAAATGAAATTTCTTTAGCTACAACCCAGGAAGAATACGAACAAGATTTATTGCATACGGATGACACCCCATTCTCAAGTTATTTTCAACCATTCCGGTTCAGAATTAATAAAATTAAATGAATTCATCATGGAACACAAGTTGGTTTATACCTGAAAGAAACTCTTTAGCAAATGCTAAGTGGTCTTTATCGCTAGCCATTGCAACAACAATAACCAATCGTGAATCCGGAGATGTCATTTGTATTGTTTCCAGTAAGGCTTTAGCAGATTCTTTTGTGTGAGCTAAAAAAACAGAAGCATGCAGTCAGAACTACTTTTAGAGAAGTGCCAAGTATGCAATAGCAGATGGGAAATAGGTAGAAAAGAGAAAAATAAGATAGAAGAAGGACAAAAAAAAACACTCTATGGTCAAATGAAAACATAAAGAAGAATTTCATTCAAAATATGTTCGAATTCATATTAAGCTGAATGCCTACAAGAATAAGAAGTTAGAAGCAAAAGTTGAACTACCATCTCTGCACATCTAAAACTAGAAATAGCTAACAAAGAGAATGAGAGAATAAACCTCCATCAAGCAGTACTGTTGATCCTGGTAATCCTAATTTCTCAGCTTCTCCAGATGTTAGAAATTGGCTTCTTCCCTGCAAGCATGTATTCTCCAAGCCAGCCCTAATAGATCCATCTGAGATTCTCCACCCTGAAGTATCCATGAAAACATCCAAGGAAACAATGAGAAATAATAAAAGAGAACAAAAACTTAACAGGAGTCAACTAAGCCTTAACCACTTATTCCCATGTAGTATTAGTATTCATGTTTCTTCATTACCTAAAGTCTAGCTTGCCAGCTTATTGATGAGTTTCAATTATTCTGAGTAGAAATCAGGCAATCAGACTAACAAAGAGTCAGCACCTACCTTGATTGCGTAGGCAAAGTGCTGTCCATGCTGCAGTCACTGCATTTTGAAGTTGATGAGTTCCAAGCATGGACAGGTTTAGATCATATAACTCAATGGACTGTATAGATTAAACAATAATAAGTTCATGAAAGTGCTTCAAAATACAAATAGAATTAACCAAGTCAAGGCATGCACAATTTACAGTTGAGTAAAGAGTACCATTTTAAATGGAATTAAGTAGAAAAAGCTCTAAGTTATTCGCAGTGTAATGCTTGGAAGAACATACCAGCTGTGAGCCACAGTCGAGTTTTATTACTAAGTCACATGATTGGGAAGGTCTACCCTTAAATGTGCTGATTCCTTTAATGGCAGTTCTAATTCCAGCATCAGATGCTGATACTATAGGTGAAGACATTGAAGATGCTCTATCATGAAGAATGCGATCAATGTGTGGAAGAAAAGGCCCGCCTAAAATCAACTGAAAATTTGAACCATTAAACAGTTGTTATATCTCATAATCAATTTGAATGGTGAAGATGCATGGATGCATGTCAGTAGTTCATTTTAGTAAGAAACCCCAGTATATGGAGCACCTTATAAAAGGTTGAAAAACTCAATGAAAACGTTATCATCACTGGCATCTGACTGGCCTTCAAATCAACCTATCAAGCAACATTCTGTTGGTCTAGAGGCTTCAGAGAATACATATCAAAGGTAGTATGGTAAAGCAAATATCTCAATCAGCTTTAGAAATACAATCAGCAATAAGTTGTTATGACCTCATTGGATTAATATAGAATATAACAGGACTGCTGCATATATTTAAGAAGAAAAAGAACATCATATACCAAATATAATTGTCATCCGTATCCATGCTATTCTGAGTACAAAAGGTTCTAAATGACAAGCTCAGAGATTGAATCAAATTAGCTTAAAGCATACACTGACATAAAACAAACTTTTTCAGGGAAAATCACCTAACTGGACGACCATGTTTAATGATTCCAGCCTTTGCCATTGCAATACTTTCCAACGAACCCCCAAGGGCAGCCAAATGTTCCTCGCCTATTGTCGTTATGACGGATGCAACAAGTTCGGAACTAGTAATAACGTTAGTAGCATCCCTAGCACCTCCTAACCCAGCCTGCCTCATTACAATTGAATAAGAGAAGAAAAAAAGGAACAGTAAGTCTAACATGCGGGCAGACCCATGGGCTCATGTGCGCACACACACATGCTGAAAAGAAGATTTATTAGGGAAATAAAGCAACCTCTATGATTGCAATGTCAACATTCTCTTGAGCAAATAAAGTGAATGCCACAGCAGTAAGAACCTGAAAATAAGTTTAACAATGTAGGTTTTATCAAATAAAATGACATAAACAAAAACCCCTGCTATGAAATTAATACGAACCTCAAAGTGACTAAGACATCCATTTTCAAGCACAATAGCCTCATCAAGACTTTGCTTAATCCTTTGGAAAAGGCAATTCAATGTCTTGGAAGACACCGGCTTCCCCATTCTTCCTACTGACATACGTTCCCTTATACTAAGCATATGCGGACTGCTTAAACAATTAGAATATTGCAGAGTCATCCACAACGACAGCCAAATATGAAAACAGCAAATAAAAAACGTATACACTTTTTTGCTTCACCTTACCTAGTATAACAACCAACAGAATAACCTTCCGACCGCAAGATGTTTGATAGATAAGCTGCAGTGGATCCTTTACCCTTTGTCCCAGCAATATGAACACTCTATAATTATTCAAATATATATATATATATATATTCTCAGCATTCCTTTAATAATGGAAGAAAAGAAACAATCGTAAAAAAGGACACGAAGAGGAAGAGGACAGGCCTTGAAGTTGGATTGCGGATTACCAAGGCGGTTCATTAGGCGTCTCATTCGGCCCAAATCGAACCCATCATCGGAATCGGTACCGGCGCCTTTAGGGATGCCCGTTTTCTCGTAGTTTTTGAGAGAATCGATGTATTGGATGAAACCCTTGAGCTCCGGCTCCTCTGTGTATGACGATAACCACTGTTTGGATTCCAACTGGAAGTTTTTCGAGTGTTTTCTGTGGGTGAGAATGGAGTATTGGCTGATAAGCTTGAGGATTTTCATTTCTTTTCTGGGCTTTTACGTTTGTTCCCCAGGAAAAGATTTGCTGCAAGATTAACTCGAGTCACTGGTCGCTGGAGGTGATCACTGTTACTGTACTCACTTCAAAAACTGCGTCGTTTGAATTGCGTCGTTTTCACTGGCTTCTTTGGTACGCAGATATTGTTTATTTAATTATTAATTAATTAATAATTAATGGCAATTTGACACGTATTAAAATCATCCGTTGTGATCTTTAAGGCACCAGCATCTGGGGCGCACTCTTTCCTCTTTATCCCCGGTAATTTGTAAAGAGAGAAATAACTGTAATTGGGAGAGCGAAAGTATCTATGTATTTTACTGTAAGTTTCCCTCTTTTGCCTTTACTTTCGGTATTTCTTTTCTTGCTGTCTGTTTGGTTTCCGAGAAATTAGACCAAAGAAAGTAAAGAGGAATTTTCATTAAATTCTGGTTTTTTAACTTTTGAGTTCCGCAAAAAAACAACTTCAAGTATGGCAAGAATTCAAGCTTTCTTTTGTTTTTGTAATTTCTTTTGAAATATTTGAAGGAGGAAGATTTTTTGTTTCTTGGTCTGAACTATGCTTGTTAATGTTACCCCGGTTTAGCTTTGTGAGGAACCTAACAAAATGAGAAAATTTTTGGCTTTTTTCTCAATTTTTTTTCCTTTGATTATCACTCATTATTGTTTCTTTTGCTAAGAAACGAAATATAACTAACTGAAGACTGATTCTTTAAACCCAAAGTGTTTTTTCTCAGTATAAAATTCTTGAATGTAACTGGGGTTTTTGGCTTTTTGCTCTTAGTAACAGCTAATTGTTGAGAAGATTTGAAAAGTAGTTGTCTTTGGTTTTAGGTGATTGTTGATGGTTGATGATGGAGATGAATTTGGAGGAAGCGGAGGAAAAAGTTCTAAAAGGTGAGCTTGTTTATTATAGAGAGGTCGGAAAATGTCGATGTAGTGAATTGGAGGAGAGGAGCAAGAAAGCCGAAGCAAGGTGTCTGGAGCTGGAATTGGAGGTTCGAAAGAGGAAGAGCGAGTATGAAGCACTTGAGGCTACATTTAGGACATTAGAAGCAGCAAAGCTTGCACTTGAGAATGAAATTAAGATCTTGAAGAGTCAGAATAATGGAGTTGGTGATCTGATTGGTCATAATCACAACGAAGAGGTAGTTGGTTATGGGGCAAAAAGCTTGATGGAGGGAGCTGTTGATTTGACCGAGGAGAGCGATGAGGAAGATAAGGTTTTTCAGCTGATGATGGAGAACAGGGTTTTGGAATGTGAGAAAAGTAAGGCTGAAACTGAGGCTGAGGTTTGGAAGCAAAAGTTCAAGGAATTGGAATCATTGACGTCACAGCTGCAAAAGAGCTTGGTCTTGAAAAGTGCAGAACTGCCTTTTGATGCGAAAACCTCTGATGCAAATTATTGTGTCCTACCTTGTGGGAACAAAACAAACAAAGCAGTTAAATCGAAAGATGGATCGGAAGTTGGAACCACTTTAAACAGCATGCCAGCCGTAGACAAAGAAGTGAGTTTCATGGATTCTGTATCTGCTCGGATTTCCCCCAGTAAAGGCACGGCAAATCTACAACCGGCTGGTAATGATGATTCTTTTCTCCATATTCTGTGTTTTATATTTATGCATCCAAGTAATGCCTGCATAGGAGGCCCAAACACATTTCAATTATCAATAATTAGAATTGATTCTCCTTTCTGTATCTTTAAAACCTGTAAACTCACGATTCTTTAGAATATGAGACTATTTGCAGGTCTTAGATTCTGGATTTTACTTTGAAATCTACATTTTTTTACATGTTTATAGTGATTATTTTTCCTGATTTTTAGGACTCCTACATACCTTGTTTCTACATCCATTTTTCTTGCTGATTGAAAAAATTAATTTGCATAAGAAGAAAAAGTAATTTATTTCTGATTGAGTATAGTAAATTATCCACAATCTTTATCTTCCATTTTGGTGTTTGATTTTGTGTCAGGGACACCTTTTAATGAAACACCTTATGAGCATTTCACTTCTGATTGTGGAGATTACAGAGTCCAGAGTAGTAAACGAGTTAAAAGACATTTGGCGTTTCAAGAGGAAAGAAGCCCTGGTAAACAGATGGCACCTTCCACTCCAGCTGGTGTTAAACCTGCTTCAGTCAGCATAATTGATATTCCTGATAGTGATGATGAACCTAATTTGCCCCACAACCAAATACCTTCTGCAAGTAAGCAGGGAGATGGCGATGGTAACATTTCAAGTAAGTGTGAAGTGGAAGGAACTGTGGATAGTGAAAATCAAACCAGGAAGATTGATGATGAGAACCAAGAAGAAAAAGTGGGTAGTTATATGGATACTCTTCCACTTATTTCAGTTCCCAAAAGAAAACGAGCCTCTAATATTGTTACCAGTGACACCGACAGTAATGATGATGACAACATTCCAATTGGGAAACTCAGGAGGATCCATTTGGTGGAAGTGGATCAAACAAGCATCAATTCTAAAAGTTGCCTGGTGGCTGCTACTCCCTCTGGGATTGACAATGGCAGAGTTAATTTAGCTACTCGAAAGCGAAGAGTAGTATCACTCAGACAATCTGAAGAAGTAAAAAATTGGTCTTCAAAGAAGAACAGTGAGAGCAAATGCTGCAAAGGAACCCTTACAGCTGAGGATGTTGAAGATGATGGCTCAGATGAGATTGGGTCCGACAGTGACAGTGACAGTGATAATCTGAATGATTTTATCGTTGAGGACTCTGACACTACCAATTGTGAAAATGGTTGTAGTGAGTCACAAGATGGTTCTGATTGCAACAATGCTAATAGCGGACAAGAAGACGTTTCTAGTGGCAGCAGTGCTTATAGTGGCTCAGAAGACGTTTCCAATGATGAAGTGGACTTTGATGTGATTCTCTCTCAACTGAAAAGGAACAAGGATCATAAATCAGATTGGAAGTTTGAGGGAGATCTGCTTGCGGCCTTTGGCAAGGATTTGGAACTATGCATGAAGGCTGTATGCGCTCTCTACCGGCAGCAAACATCAGGGGAGAAACTGTCCAAGGCAGCCTTGTGCCAGAATCAGAGAGGTTTTAGTAAATTTGATGCCTACAGGTGTGAATTTGAATGTTTATGATCGTTGATGAATTTTTATCTGTTGAGGAGTTTTGAAAATGTCAACTTCCCAGTTGAGGTCTAAAATTGGGCTGCTGTCGCTTGCATGTTCACTTCACCATGTTCATTAATAGTGTTTACATTTTATTATTTTATTTTAACTATTTAGGAGATGTGCACTTTTCGTATATAGTTATTTGACTATTTGCTGTAGGGTTTTCCTATTCATTCAGTTATTGTTCCTGTTCTATCCTAAGCAAATTGGTAAGATGATGTAAAACCAAAAAATAAAATAAAAAAGACCCTGCTTCTAGCATTCGCATTTCACCATGGCTGAGGCAATGGCTTCACGGTTGCCACAGTTCATCTCTACAATTTAGACGCCCATAACGTAAATAGAGTTTCAAATGAGGTTATTCTTTGCAGCAGCTGATTTCTATTTGCTGGAATTTCTGGTTTGTGTCTTACAGGGGCTGTACTTTGGCAGAGTTTCTAACTGATGGTGACCCACAAGGTGATCTAAAGAAATCTGTGAAGGAGTTGCAAGCATATGATCCAAATGCAGCTGAGCTGTGCAGAAATTTGGCGACCCGCTATTCTAAGCAACTGTTTGAGATCTACAACAGCAAGGAGGATCCTTATTTTCTTCCTTCTAAGTTGCCCTGCAACTAATTAATTTAAAGATTTCCGAGCTCACAAACTAGGAAATGCTGTTTTTGGTTATTTATACGTTCTCTGCTAGGTACTAATCTAGTAATCTTTTATCATCGAAGTATGTGATTTCGTGTAAACACATAACATGGCTAGCATCGGTAAAACCTTTGAATGTCTGCATGGAACATAGGACGATGAAATGTGTATAATCTTAATCTTGTATTTAATAGTAGTTTTAGATCTTTTGTCTTTTGTTGTTGTTGCTGGTGACTGTGGGCTATGTTCATAAACTCGCTTGAAATTTCTGTTGTTTTGAGTGCTATGTATATTTGGCTTCCAGAAAAGCTTTAGTCATGTTATATTTTCCCGAGTTAAGGCTTCGATTCTTGATTTCTAGACACTACAAAGATGGAAGCTTGCTGATTGTTTTGGAACATAGGCTAGAACCTGGATGAAGCAGGTTGGCACGAGCGCCACATCTTGCGTTTTGGTAATTTTTATGATCATTTGTTGACTTGGCTATGCGGGGACTCTGAAAACTTCATAACTTGCTAGTAATCTTCCACACCAAATAGGTTTTAAGTGCCAGAAAACTTAATAGTTAGCTGCCGCTCTGTTAGGGGCCGGGGGGGGGGGGGGATTTATTTAAATATATAATATTTTAAACAAAATTATGATATGAAAAATGTAAAACTATATATTAACACATTAAACATAATTCTAACAAGAAAATACAATGTGCGAAATACGAAATTTGATCGACTTTTATCATAACTGGTGCATTTCCGAGAGCTTAGCTGCTGATTTTTTTTTTTTTTCATCATCAGAATCATCTTGAAAGAAGGTTTGTGCTCAAATATCATGTTTTAAAGATCCGATGCCATTTTTTGCGGCGGAATTGCAGCGTTTCAAAGGAAGGAACTAAGCTAAGCGCCAACAAATAAAATAAACAAAAATGGAAAATGACCTGACCGTTCTGCTGTTTCGTCTGACTGTTCTTCAGCCCTGCCTTACTTAAGAACGGAAGTTGACGTCTTAGTTGACGACTTAATAAAAAAAAGTTACCATTTTAAATGATGACTTTGTTTTAATTTTGTGAAATCGTGACTTTTTGTTTTTTGAGGGCAAGACAATTTTTGAGATAAAAAAAATGAGTCACGTAGCTACATCTAGAAATCCACAATAAAGCATGCTTGCAGCTTGACAGAATTGCAATAGCCACGAAAACCAACCCGAAATTAAAAACCAACTTGAATAACCAGCCATCAGTCTGCCTACGAAGGATCTGACTGTCATTCAGGCACTATAAAGAGCCAAATAAATATTTCAATTAAATTAAAGTTAAATCCCATTGAAAACTGCCATAATCAAAACAAGACAATAACCAATAAGAGAAATCTTTAAATTGAATATATATATATATAATATGTCGCGAGCATAGCAAGTACTATAGTTCCCTTTTTTTTTTGCAATAATCTGTCAATAGAATGCTCTGTGAACAAGAATCAAACCTTGTTAACTTCAATATTCCAAAAAAAAAAAGAAAGGTAATCCCCTTTTTATATTTCATTTCAAGGGGGGCAAATGATAGTAGAACTGAGAGCACCTCAGCAAAAATGATTAACAGAACGAATCAAAATTTCCGCCCAGCTTTGAGCAGTGAGAAACAGAGAACATGAACAGCAAAAATGTGTAACAAGGAAAACTTATGTTCTACCCCTCTGAATTTGAAGACCTATAAACGAGGATCTAGAGCGATGAAACAACCGCTTCTTATGGTATGTATCGAGACTAAAAGTTGAAACTTGAGACCTACACAAAAAAGGATCTACGGCACCAAAATTGCATATTATCAAGCATATGCTTACTTTATTCTTATCAACATTAAAAAAGATTGAACTTGTCTCCTCAACTTTAAGTCCTACTCTATTATGCCAGGTCACCAAACATCCAAAACGAAGCAAATGCTTAGTAGACGAACAAACTGGGGATCAGCGGCTCTTTTGGGTCATGAAGTTGCATAATGGTGATGTAGAACATACTTCACTACTTCATAAAACGAAACCACAATCCCAACCGAAGGGCCAGCACGGCCTACACGAGGACCCACTCCTGTAAAAAGTCCCCTCATCCCTCCATCCCTGTTTCAAACAAGATATAGTTGGTAAGTAACAACTCATCCCGAATACTACATGCAAGTTTTGACTCAAATGTATCAGCACGATTGGTTCTTAATACAACCAAAATATAAAAGCAGAGTATGACAGAAGCACAACCAAGCTACAAATATAAACAATTCAAATTCCATGAATACCAAAAATTTAATGCTTAACGCTATCCAAGCTAGATGCAAGGAAACAACTGCTTCCAAAAGTGATAATTTAATCTAGTTTGATTCCAATCCTATCAACACAAAATTGTTTCTCAAGCATATTGCTGCCTAAGAAAGTTTATTCGCAACTTATTCGTAATGGTCCTAGGACATGTTTGAGGCTTGGAACATTGGAACCATGTTATGTACGTGTCCTATCTCCATCCAAGAAGCTTAATTCAATTTACAAAGACTGAGTAGGAAAGATACCTCCAAACTTCCACCAGCGTTTGCCGTGTTGTCATTCGCAATGCCCTCACAGGGTCCTTCTGAAAATTAAGACAAAGATAGCACATTAGAAAATGGTCTCGAATTAAAAGACCATTTTAAAACCAAGTCTAGGTCATTTACTTCCAAAGTAATTCCTAGGATAAACTAAAACGCTCAGTAAATACCAAAAGTACCTACTGATTAGGTAATACATATAACATAAAAGTCAACATGCAGCAACATTAGGATTTAAAAAGCATTCATTAGCCTTTTAACGAAAAAAACCTCTATCTGCCTTCGAGTTTTAGCAACATCTAGAGGACAGGTAGCAGCAGCAGCAAGGCTTCCAGCAAAAAACCCAGCAGAAAAATTAGCCCCAAGGACAGTAGCTACATTGGATTCTTCACCCACCAAACCCAGAAGTTTTCTCCTGATCTGCATAAATAGTACAACAACCAAGAAATTCAGTTGCTGGCATGCATTCACTCAAAAATGCCAATGTTTTTCCCGAAAACTATATTGCTGGTGGTGGGGAGGGGGCGGACAACTATAGGAGTTCTAAAAACAGGGAACTCACAGGCTCAAGGGTTGACCAACAAATTCCAGAGAAAGGAACATCACGAGCAAGCTGTGCTCCCATGCCTGTCCATAAGATGCGATAGCCTTGCACTGTCAAGGGAAACATCAGAAAAGCATGTTGAGAATTGTGGGGGAAGAAATTTGTTATCTGCATTATGACAACAAAAATGCCATTCAGTAACAATTAGTCTTCCATTCTTGATGGAAATGAGCCAGATTTACTTCCTTCTAGGATGCTGTTCTTTGAGCACGGCAGCCATTAGCATATTTATTTTTACTAAAAGAACTGGTTTAGCTTATTTATGCAGTGATCATTTAGCATGTAATAACAATTCTAATAAAATGAAAAGGAAAAATATTACTTGTTTATTAATTATGATTTCACCAACATTGTAAAAGCATAAATATTTTGTATTCCCCCAAAATGATCACAGAAGACACAAGCCATCACTAGCCAAGAGTAGACCAGACATTCCAACTTAAATTTCATAAAAAATTTCTAAAGTGGGAAAAGTCTGACCATAAAATTAAAGCTTAAACCTTATAAATCAGTTTCTCAATTTGCTGTACACTCTGACATCTGAAACTGCTGAAGAGGTGAAGAAAAATAAGGCTAAATTGTAAACATATATTTAGGAAGAACTTTCAATAACATCAAGCAAATTGCCAACAAATGGATCATAAAACTTAAATAGAAATGTGTACGTTAACATCTGAAGTCGTGAGTTAGTATCAGAGATAAATTTATGTGCTTTTTGATGTTTCATAGAAAGTAAAGAGACAAGGAAGAAAAAAAACGAAGTATATGCCCAAAAGGCTGAAGAAGTTAAATTGCTGAAAAAGTAGCAATAACCAGAAACAGGGATTGTGGAGATTAATTTACCACTGCTCTGAGGGTTTGTGCCCTTGACATTGGAGAGGACTCCTAGAAGGGTACTAAAAACTCCAGGAGGCTTCTTTCCAATTTGGGTGTCTTTAAATGCCTGTGATTGAAACAGAAAACTGAAAAGAATTAGAAGAAACGATCAAAAAGGTATCTATGAATAGCCAAATACAAGGTAGTCACTATTGTACCAATGGGCCTACCGTTTTTGTTCTGGCACAGGTACATATCGGTACCGGTGTGTTTCGGTGTACCGTTTTGAATTTATCAAAATTTGAATATTTTTAATTTATATATATGAAAAATATTTTTAAATATGAAATGAATGAGATTAAATAAATTTCATATATTAAATATTCATCAATTATATATAATGTTCTAAAAAAACTTCATCGAATATAAGAAAATCAACATCAGTTAAGTAGTAAGGCCGAAATTTTTTAAGGATTGTTAAATTTACGAATAATTATGTCCAATATTTATCAAATTTATGGGTAATTATGTATAATATTCATCAGATTTAAGATCGATGTTGGTATAACTTTTTTTTACAAGCTTATGTTATGTACCAGCCGGTACAGTATTTTTGGCCAATACCACAGAAACAGGCCAGTACTTACCGGTACGGCTGGTACAGACCGAAATGAAACCAAGTATCGCCGGTATCGTTATATGTCAAAACCAGTACATACCGACCAGTACGGTGCCAATAACATTGGCCAAAAATCAAATTTTAAAAGTGACGATAGCAAACCTAGTTTGATCAAAAAGTGAAAAAAAAATAACTGCATTAAATATCAGCAATACTGATGCAATCACTTCTACTATGATAAACAATTAAATGGATCAGTATTCGAATTAATATCAAAATTACCTGCATGCGTGTTCTAGCAAGTTCAATAGGGTAGCATGTCGCACAAGCTAATGACCTTGCCAAAGAGCCAGCAACCAAAGGGACATATGGTGTTACACCAGGCATATTTTGTGCTGCCAGCCCCTCCATCCAGTTGCGGAATATGTCATAGCAGGGTAAATAGATTCCCACCTGTAAAGAAATGTGAGTGACCGTCAGAAAGCTCTATTAATATTTAGTACAGCATCTAAAAATACTTCCTCTGACTGCTGAAAGAGATGCTAATGAAAATAGGAACTCACTGTTGGTACAGCCAAAGCCAGACCAGCATTAGTCCCTCTCCACAGCCTAGAAAATCCCTCCTGCAGAAGATGTCCTGTTAGGCGATTGAAAACATAAACAAAAGCGTATAGAAAGCCACACTCAGTCACATGTATTGTTAAGATAAAGCATTACCCATTTTGGGTTATTACAAAAATCTTATCAACAAGTACAAAATGATCGCGTTGCAACACCAACCTGGCGTATAATCTTGTTGAAGACATCTAATGTTCCTTTGTACTGAAAACAATCAGGAGGACAAATTGATACAGTTCCATGCACTCCAGCGCGTGTGCATGATGGTGAACATCTTAAGTCAGCAAACATCTAATCCAAAATATTAATAAATGGCAAAATTAAGCACAAGTCTAATACCACAATAAACGGTTAAAACACACAACATAAAAATTCCTTTCTGGAAAACTGAAAGATGAAAAATGGGGGAATAGATTTCACTGTTACCGTGTTTGGTCCGAAATATGCCATTCGACCAATAAGATTACTTAGCGGATGCGAGTAAGGTACCCCCGCAGCCTGAGCTTGCAACCTTGTCTGTTAATTACAAGAAAGAAACATGGCAATGTTTTGAAACCACATTTAAACAACAAGGAAACAATCGACACAATGAAAATTCAAAGAACAAGAAATCAGGCAACCAACACTAAAATATTCATTACCAAAAAAAAAAAGAACTGTACTGGATATTATTACCTTGACGACATCGAGAGGATTAACGATTATGGCGGATAAAAAGGCAGCACCGGCGGCAGAGAAAGCTCGCTCTCCAATCCCTAGATTTGAATCGGCAGTATTGTTATTGTGCTGATCCTGAAGAGCACCGAGTTCAGTCGCCTCTCTATCGGTTATCATTGGTTCCGAGATCGACAAATCGTGACTGTTGATTTCAACTCTTGAAGATTGCTCCGAACTCATCCATGGATTCTCTGTTCGTCGCTCTGTTTCCGCCATCTTTATTATTTTCTTTTCCTCTCTGAAGAATCGATTAACAGCGTGTGTGAAAACAATATCAAACGAATGATTGATTCTCAAACAACCAAAAATTAGGACATTTTTATTGACTTTTTGAGGGGGGGGGAGGGAAGGGGAAATTGAAACGATTTTCCAAGTTCCTTGGAGAAGAGGGAAATTATAAAACATGGAAAAGGAGTGGAGAAAGGCTTACCAGAGAGACGCACAAAAACCCTCTAAACTTGGGCCACGTTTGGGAGATTATTCGAAAACGACTAGTTTTTTTCTTAAATAGTTAAAAAAAATAACAGTTTAATCTGATTTCGAATAAAAGGAAAAGAAATTTTATTTCCAATAATGAATTTTTTTTCCATTTTATGGTCCAACCACTAGTGTGGTGAAGTTGCTGTGGAAGAGAGAGAAAACAAATGAAAATAGACCTAGGCCTAATCTTTGAAAAGGAATTGAGAAACAAACCGGACCTTAAATTTATTCTTGACGAAAGTTTCGCCGTTGGGTGCCCTAGGGCTTTACATTATGCGCTCGACACAAGGCGCGACTCGCGCTGTGTCAGGCACCCCGAAAGGCGAGTCGATAAAACCCTAACGTAGTATCATTAAAAAATCAGAATGGTAAACCCAAAAGTAACGTAGCGTCCGCAAATACGTGATTTTTTTTTTTTTAATTTCGGTCAAATGGCGGGCAACAGCCAGTAGGGGAAATTTCAATTTGCTTTCCATATTTGTTTTTTCACTTAAAAGCAACATTAATTTTGATCCTTCAAAAGAAATTACTAATAAAAATTATACTTAATATATCCTCAAGGAAAATTTTAAAGTTTAGTAATAAAAATAAAGTCTTGTCATGTATTTTAATTAGATTTGTCTATACCAATCTGTTTAGTTTAGTCGTTTGATTTGTACAAGTTTAGTTTTGAATAAAATTTTTTAAAAATTTAAGTTAGTTCGGGCTAAATAAAAAAATTTTAAAAAATTTGAGTTGTACCCGATCCAAGCCATGATAGTCTAATTTTAATAAAATATATGTGTAAAATATCAATAAATTAATATTATAAATAAAAATAAAAATAATTTATTCAAAAAATTAAAAATTTCAACCAAAAAAATAATAATCCTCGAGTGCACACACGTTCATATTTAAAGGTATAAATACTCATATCATACTAATATTTAATATTTAACATGTAATTTATGAATTTTTAATAGTTTATTTAATTAAGTTTAATATCACGAGTTAAGCATTTTATTTCATATAAATATCTAAAAATCAAATTTTTGACAAAAAAAAATCTAACGTGGACCGTCTATTTTTTTAACAAGTGCATAATTTTAAATAAATGTGTGTAATGCATTTAATTGTTTTATTTAAATTTTAAAATATTTCTCGTAATAAATAATATTTATCACCTTTTATGTTTTTGATTAATGTAATTTTTACATAAATGGAAATAAATAAAAATCTAATTTTCTTTCCCTAGATCAAATTAAATAAAATTAAATTAAATTAAATTTACTTACATTTATGTTTGAGATATACTACTATAAGTAATGGTTTTCTACTAACCATAAATAATTTTATTAATTTTATAATATCATACTTACCCCATAAATTTTTAAGTTTTTAATATATAATACTCATGATAGTCATATGTTACATCAATGATTTCGCTTCCAATATTGGTCAAAGTATAGGAGGTCTCCTCCTGTATCGGCTAACATAAATTAGTTTTGCATTAAAAGGTTGAGTAATTTAATTTTTATACTTTTAAAATTGAATCAAGAAAGTGAAATCAATGAGTAGGATAATATTTGTTGTGAAAAAAAAAAGCTATATAGTATTTGACTTCTATTAAAATGATGGTGTGTATAGCTCATACCAATATGGTATTTTAATACAGTTAAACTATATACATCAATATTTTAATAAAAATAAAATAATACATTAGTTTTTAACGACAAACATTATCTTAGTTATAGCATTTACCCTTTTGCTTTAATTTTAAACTTATAAGATCTAAATTACTTAATTTTTAGGTACATAAATTAATTTATACTAAATGATATAATACGACGATCTCTCAAATGCTTTGATCTTCAAGTATTTGTACTCTCTCTTATGACATATAGTTATTAGATAAAGTCAAAAATTAATTCTTGGGTAAGTCAATTAATTAACAAATAAAAATCAAACTAATTATCGCAACATTTAATATAATAATCTTCCATGAAAAAATAACAAAAAATGTTTATAAATTCTAATTATTTGGAATCAAAAACATTATTAGATTTTTTTTATGAATATCAATTGGACGAGATATGATCCACAAATACATATTTTTAAATTACTATGGCTAAGTATAGATCTCCAAGTTTTTTCTTACTTATTTCATATTAAAAATTAATTTTCTGTAAAATTTATTAGTAATAATATATTAAAATTTGTTTATACATAATAATTACATATATACGTGTTTCACACGGGCTTAAAATTAGTTATTAGTATAAATAGAAATAGATAGATTTATAAATTTATATTACAATTTAGTTTTAAAGAAATTAAATTATATTTATTTGTTAATCTATTCCTATCTTCTTTTTTTTTTTTTTACTATTCTAAAAAATTTGTACACGTAATTATTTCAAAATTTCTAGCTGCCTCCTATTTTTTCTTCTAATTATTTCAAATTTTATTTATTATATAAATAATTAATTTATTCATTAAGTTCACTCACAGAATAAATGTGAATCTAATTTTAAAAATAAAAATTGCAATTATTTTTTTTTCAAAGAACATAAAATAAAATAATTTATTTTAGATATTAAGAAACACTTTTTTTTTTTAATATTGCATTTTGTCTCTCAACTTCAACTACACTGGCGGTCTACCGTTTCAATCTTGGCTCAGTAAGTCCCTGCTTGGTTTTCAATTTATTGAAGAAAAGAAAATCTATTTTAAATCGTAAACGGAGGGCATTTCGAGTTTTGACGGTTGAATATTAATTTATTATTTATTAAAAATAATAATAAATTTTACCGTGCGAGGAGGAGGGACCGCAACCGAACAAGTCAAATCTGCGAATGTCTAGAACAACAGAAGGAGCCGTCAACCAAACCCTAGGAACGAAATTTACATTTCATTCTTCCCCGAAAGGCCAAAACTCTCTGGCTTTACCTTCACCCGGGAAATGAAATGGGATATGGAGATCGAGGAAATCGAGGCGGTTCTAGAGAAAATCTGGGACTTGCACGACAAGCTCAGCGACGCCATTCACTCCATTTCGCGGGCTCACTTCCTTAACTCCATCAAAGCCCTCAGAAAATCCGACAAGAAGAAGCTCTACAACGATGTCGTCGTCGGCGACGATAACAGGACCGGATTCGTGTTCGTCAAGGAGTTTAGAATTGACGATGGTGACTCCGCAATTCAAGAGGCCAAGAGTCTTAATGCTATCAGAACCGCTCTCGAGAATCTCGAGGACCAGCTCGAATTTTTCCACGTTGGTTTAACTCCTTTCTTTTCGATTGCGTTTTTTCTTTTTTCTTTTTCCTTTTTTTTTACTGGTTTTGATTGATGATTTAGATTGCTTAGTTTTTGTTTTTTAATTTCATTTCTAAAGTAAAATCAATATACGGGTGATTATGAACATGGCTCAATACAACTAAATTAGAGGAGCTCTAGTTCTTTTAATGGGAACTGATATTCTAATGTTTGCTTCTAGTTTTGCAAAATTTACTTAAAATTCTGTTTGGTTGTTGAGGAATTGAAGGGATATGGGGAAAAAGAAAAGAAAATTCGATTCGTAGGTTGTTTTATTGTGTTCGTTTGGTTATCTAGTTATTGCATCGATGATATGTTTGTAGATTTGAGAATCTTATTAACCAAGCTATATTTTGCAGAATGGGCTGTTGAAAAATAAGCATTGAAAATACATTATATAGGAAACTGGGAGCCTGCTTATTATATTTTGATAAGATGGTATAGATGTGACGAGTGAAAATTAAGTTAATTAGGCAATTCTTCAATAGTTGCTAATTCAAGTTTTAATTACATATGGGTTCTCTTGAGGGTGCGTATGATATGTTTTGATACAGATTGCATGGAAACGAGCTTTATCTGAATTGAAATTGCTTTTGTTGTGTGGATTGTGAGTTGTTAACTTGCTTTAGTTTTGTGAATTCTGTAGTCTGTAGAGAATGGTGAGATAATGAAGAGATTTATTAGGATTTGGAGTAGTATTGCGAGATGCACAAAATTTGGTCGATATGGCATTACAGCCATGCAGAAGCATTATCTGACTTTCACTGAAGGTGTTACGACTGCAAAACGTAAGAGAAGGAATTTGATATTAGATTTGATGCTAGGAAATGCACAAGTTTGCACCCATGAATGGGTTGAATCCTTATACCTTGCTTCAAAATTCATTTGTTTTTTTGAGGTGTTTTGGTGTTCATTTTTTCTACTCTGTTTCTAATCTTTCTTAAATGCTTTTACATTTATTGTTGCGACAGTTTTGTGGATATTAGTAATTACCATGGCACATGGATCTCTTATGTGTGTGTGTATATATATATATATATATTTTTTTTTTTCCCTTTTTTACAGACGGTACAAATACAGCAGCGGGCTGAGAGAGATGCTGCGATTGCACGACTAGAACAAAGCCGGATAATTCTTGCATTGAGATTGGCTGAGCACAATGGTAAGAAGTACAAAGTAATTGATGAAGCTCTAGCTTTTGTGGGAGATGTGCATGATGCTAGCCGATTTGTTTCACCTGAAAACCTTTACAATGCACCAATTAGTCCATCTGGAGAGAACCTCGCATCACATGAAGGGAAGCGCTCTAATATGCTAATCAAATTTCTTGTTTCTAGCTTCAACTTTGCAAAGAAATCCCTGAAATTTGACCATATGGGTGGGCTACTAAGCAATGCAGCTTTATTTGCGGTTAGCATGATAGCAATGATGCATCTGCATCAGATTGCCTTTGCAGAACATTCAGGGACACAAGAAGATAACGTCGACAGCCACAGAAATTTGAGAAAGAGTTCTCAACTGGGAGGGCCTTCATCCTATGATCATTTGAGCCACTTGGATGTGTTGTCAGCCCGGGGTTAAGGTGAAGACAGAAAATTGGGTTAGAAGTTTATTGAAGGATAGGAGGCCATGCTTGTTTTTCAAATTTGAAGAAGCTTTGCTGTCTTTCAGATTCTCCCAGCACGAGTATCAAGATTTTCGCTGAGCATGTTAGCAAAGAATGCCACCTTTCTATTTTTCTTTTTTTTTTTAGATAGTCCTAATTGCAGCTGTTGTCTACGTGCTGATTGCTCTTGATGATATGGTTTTTAAGGCATATTCCTTGTTAAAAATGGTAGTGAAGCAGGTAATCCCAGTTTACTAAAGTACGTTATTTTCCTTACCTTACACAATGGCGGGAGCCACGTGAGAGCCAAAGGTGGCTAAGTGTGATGGTCTTAAAGAAGAGTCACGAATCTCATGGCTGTGTATTAAAGTTCAGCCAGATATATAAGTGTTCACATCTTGTTACTTGTCTTTTGTAGATTTGTAGATAAAATCGTAAGGTTCAGTAGATCAAAACAGATAATACTTTACAAGCTGTGACCAAGACACTATATGACTTCTTGAAAGTATTTTGAAATGTATAAAAAGGTTACATGGATTTATTTAAATATATATTTCAAAATAAAATGATAGCGCCAAACTCATTAATTTTTAATAGAAATTGAAAGTTTCAAAAACTTTTTAACATTTAAATTTTTCTTCTCTATTTTTTTAAAATATATATAAACAGTATTTAAATCTAATATACGTTTATATATAATGAGGATTGTTGATTTGTTTATTTAATTATATTTCGATGCCGATCAGTAAACTAGGAGCTCCTGACATTCTAACTCGCAGATTGGAGAAAGATGAGCGATGCACGGTCCGAAGTGCCTGCAGACAGTTACAGTTGCAGGTCTAGACAGTATGGCTCTCTCAACGGACACAGTATGGAAAAGGTTATGGCAGCTGAAAATATCGCCAAAAATCAAAGACTTTTCTTTGGAGAAGCTGTTATGACATTTTACCAACAAATGCTAATCTAATGAAAAGAAATATCACAACAAACGATTGCTGTCCTAGATGCTTATTGGAGATTGAAACGCACCATGCAGTGCTAGAATGTGAGAAGATTAAGGGAACTGGAACAATATAGCATTGGCAAATACATGGGCTAGTGGAAATGCGACAACTTTCTTTGAGGTCTTTTATCAACTGGCTGCAGGAATGTTACCGCAACAGAGATTGTAGCTGTTTTAGCTTGGGTGATCTGGTCTGATAGGAACAATTTGATGCAAGGCCAAGTCATACATAGAAACGATGACATAGTGGACTTTGCAAGAAACTATCTAAATGAATACCAGCTATCTCAACAAAAGAGAGGAGGAAAAATCAAAGATCATACCAGATGGGAGCCACCGCTTTCAGACCATGTCAAAGTCAACCTTGATGGTGCACTAGAAATCCAGGAAGCACAAGGCGGGATAGGCATGGTGATTCGGGATGAAGAAGGATTCGTTCTAGGCGCCTTAGCAGCCAATGTACAGGATGTTTTAGGCCCAATGATGGTGGAGGCATGGGCAGCAATACATGCACTTAATTAAGCAGCAGACCTGGGCTTTCATCATATCCAATTAGAAGGGATTCACTTGGGATTGTCAAGCAGATTGTAAGGAAAGAATGGGACCCATCGGAGATTGGACACATAATCGAGGAAGCAAAACAAAAGGTGGGTAAGTTCTCTACAGCAGTCATTCGCCATGCAAATGGGGATGCAAACAAAGCAGCTCACAACCTTGCTTGGTCAGCGATTAGTCTGCAAAATGGCATAATATGGATAGAGGACCGCCCAGCTATTATTGAAACAATTGTCCAAAATGAATGTACTGATTCCAATTGAAGTAATAAAATGATTATTATTTCTGTTTCAAAAAAAATTATAGTGTTAATAATTCTGTTAAACACTTTCTGATTCAAAAAGAGAGGAATTTTACTGTACATTTAGTTCATTGAAATGAAATAACGGTTGTAATAAAACAACTATTTTATAAGAATAGAATGGAAAAAGAATGGAATAGAATAGTTTATATAGTAGTTTGGTTCATTAAGTTTTGAATCCTTTAAAATAATTTTTTATTCTGCTTAAATTTGAGAGGCATTGAATGATTATTCAATGATTTGGATGAATAAGACTATAATAAACTATTCTATGAAATAGTTATTTTATGGATCAAACAACTGTATTGTTATAGTGTGCTGAATACAATCGTAATAAAATTCTTATTACAATGAATCAAATGTATTCTTAGTTTTCTCTTCAACTGGTGAATCATTAATAAACCACTAAACTAAACACTTAGAGAATAATAAACTAAACAATAAAAAATAGCCAAGCTTAAAATTTGAAGCGCAATTTATGAAGCTCACCGTTAAAAACAGTTTACATGAAGATTACAAATGGAAATTAAAACAAATATTTATGCTATGATTTAAGAACTTTAATTGTTTACGGCAAGAAAATTTTTTGAAAGAAATTTTGCAAAGAAAAAAAAAGGATATTGGTAGTTTTTAAAAAAGAAGTGTACAGTAAAATTTTTTAAAATTAATATATAAAAAATAATATATAGAAATATATCTTACTATTATTTGCTTTTAAAATTTATTTGAATTTATTTTGTAATTACTCTTATTAAATTGATGTTAGTTGACTCGTGACATTAACTCAATTAGAGGTTACATATATATATGATAGATATAGATTAAAATTCCTAAGTTATACTAATTTATTCATTAAATTATATTACTCCATCAGTTCTAAATTTTTTTTTAACACATTGTTTTATTCGGAACCCACAAAATTTCATGAAAATTTATGCTAATTAGTTTGTCTTGTGTAAAAATACTTAACATTATGTTAATTCGAAACATGATTTCACTAGTTACTATGAATTGATGAAGGAAATAAGTCATAACAAAGATTATTAATGTAAATTGATAAAAATAAATTTTTAATTAAATATTTAAATTCATATTCAATTTTTTTTTAAAATTTTATGCATTCAATAAGTCGATAAATGATTGTGCACTCGTGTGTATATATATATTTGTTTCGACGTTTTTTAAAAAAATTTGCTGTGTTTTTCTTTCTCTGAAATTATTCATATTTCCTGCCCAATTCGTTGTGGAAAGGGATGGGATGGCTAGGCTTTTGCTTATATTATATAAGCCTTCTTCAGCTTAATTGATTTTACAGTGAAGTTGCATGTCATTACAAATATTTTTCCATTTGTTTGAGATTTTTTTCCCAGCTTTGTCTTACCTTCTAATTATTAGAGGCAATAACCCAATGGCCATTGTTGGGTCCAACAGTCTTTGATGGCACTGGTTTTATATAAGTCATAATTAAAAAAAATATTTTTTAATTAAAATTTAAATTAATTTAAAATTTTATTTTATTATTTAAAATTAATATTAAATTAAAAAATATTAAGTTATCTAAAATCCCGCAAATGAAACAGGTGCTCAAGGAGTACTAGAAGTTTTTTTTTTAATGGTCTTATTGCATGCTACTTGTCAGAGCTTGTGTCACTCTTCGCATGGTTCATTGATTATGGACTGAAATTGTCCAACCAGCTGCACCGCAATCTCCTCAGCGTACTAAAGATCAATTTGGTAGACAAAGTCATAAGGGGCCAATTTCAATATCTTTTACTTTTGTTTTCATTTACATGTATCTCAAAACAATCCACATTTTTCTTTAGTACCTTAACAAGTTGGACTGGAAGGAAAAGATGAGCAGTTATTCTTCATTCAAACATTGGATTCTTGCATGCAAAGCCAAAAACAAGTATAATGTGATCCCTCCCCTTTTTATATATAACGAGACACGTGTTTCTTTATGAATTTGATTATAAATTTTTTTTCATTATTCATATATTAAATAATTATTCATATTGATTTAATTTATAAAAAAAATTAAAAATATTATTAAATAAACGCAATCGATTTTTTTGAACACTTGAGATTTTTCGTTTTTATTTATGGCATGGAACAATTAAATTTAAATTTAGCTTACTGATTACATAAAACTATAACTGTCTTTGTATTTTTTTTTTTACAATTGTATTTAACGTTTTATATTTATATAAATTTTAATATATTAATAATTTATATTATGTGAATTTTGATATATCTTCATATTTTATATATTATTTATATCTTATTTTAATTTTTTATGTCATATTATACTTTATATTTTAATTTTTTTATACCGCGTGAATGTAAATTTCTATTTTGAGAGGATGGGAGAAAAGAGTTTGTATCCAAAAGGTCACCACTCACCATCTTAATTAAAATTAAACTCTTTCTTAGAATATAAAGATTGTTAACCATATTATGATTGGGAAATAGCTAGTAACGCACTAAATTGAGAAAACCATATTATCATATATATGTAAATGGGAACATGTAAAAGCTGGCGATTGGAGTTTGGACAGTAGTGATACAATTATAATTTTATTTCAGAGAAATCCAGTCAGCTGTAACCCCTTCCCCCCCCCCCCCCAAAAAAAAAAAAAGGAAAAAAAAAAACTGGTTGTCAGATTAATTTCCGTCCCATACAACCTTATTTGTCGGCAGATGAAAGATACAGCGTGTTCTGACTTCTGCTTTGCCGGCCCAACTACTTTCAGACTTTTCCCTTCCCACTGGGACTCACCGATCACCGACTTCTTTTTTTTCAAAATTACTTGATATTTAGATATCACATTAAGTATTGATTAATTCAAATTCAAATCATATAAAATCATATAAGTAATAAAATTTTCTCATAAAATATAATTATATACCAAATAATTCAAAGTCAAAACCTTTAATTAAACCAAAACAACTCTCAATTAATTAATCCAAACGCTTTATGGTAATCACCAACCCTTTTCGCTGCATGCCTTGCCTCTCTGCTGTAACTGCAGGTAAAATATTACTATCAATGAATACGTCAATGCCACTTGTCTCATGATTGGTCCACTTGAGATTTGATCACGATGTCCACGTGGATATAATAATAATAATAAGTTAAAACAAATGGTTGACGGGACTGCAATTAGGTGCTGTAGTCCCCATACAAGTCTCACCTGTTGGGACCTTTTTTTCCCTTTGTTTTTTTTTTTTTCTTATGGGGTGTGGACCCACCTCAGAAGAAAAATCAAATGCTCGAAGCGTAATTTCTGGTAAGCATGGGATGGGCCGAGGCCATCAACTTGATCTTATGGGCCCATGGGAATAGCACGTGGTTGATCCATGCTCACTATACATTCGGCATTTGATTAGTCAAGCTTTGGCAAAAAGATCGTTCAGCTTAAATTAGAAGGTTATGATTAGAATAAAATAAACATCATTCATTGCAGAAGATTTTGACTAAATCCAAACTGCTCAATTCTCACCCCAACTTAACGACCTTTTGCCAGGCTTAATCTCGAAAGTATGAAATGATCGTCCGTTGAGGCAAGCCTTGGACTATAGCTAGCTCCATAGGCAAGCAAAGGCAGAAATTAACCATGTGGAAGACAAAGCTTGGAGGGAGAGTATGAGCTCAGCTCAACGCTGCCTGATGCTGATTTTTAAGTAAAAGAGAGACAAGTAGACCAACAATTTTAAATATAATTATATAAATATGATACATATAAAGTAATTAAAATAAGATATAATATAATATAATATGAATATATTTTTAAAATATATATAATAAAGATTACTAATATATTTAAATTTATATAAATATAAAATATTTTAAATACGATTATAATATAATACAATATATAAATATGACATTAATATAAAAATTGTTAAGCCTGGGAAATTATCAAAGGTAGCTTGAAAAGAGGGCAGAT
>JAQSVH010000004.1:17254329-17264417 GCA_029448705.1 Adansonia digitata
ATAATTCTTTCGACAATGTAATCTACAATTTTCCACATATCAAGAAAACTTTAAATAATTGACTTTTCTTATATCAGTAGTACTACATGATTTGACAATTTTTGTACATTTTAGCCAAGTTCTCGTTAATAATCAAAAAAATATTTCAAGTCTCAACACACGTATTAATAACAAAAATATTTTTAAATATTATTTTATATTTTTGTTATTTTTTAATTTAAAATATAAAAATATTATGTTATTTAAGTTTAAAATAATTTTAAAAAATATGTTTATAACAATTATGTTTTAAATATTTGGGTCTATTAGATTTTAACTAGATATGATCCAAATTTAACACATACGTATTGAGTTATATAAGTCTTGTACAATACACATCGATCACTTGTATTTCCATAAATACATCACTAATTTATAAAAATTTAATTTTTTATATAAGTATATATCGATTCTATAGCGAATAAAAATCGTTTTCTAAAAAGCGTATGCGTCGAGGATGGTTCAATATTAATTATTATGACTATTGGATTCTTTGGAAGAAAAATAGGAAAAGAGCGAAAGAAATAAGAAATAAAATAAATTTGGATGCTAAATTTGGCATGATGTATTATGCTCTTTGTGTTATGACAGAAGACACAATCTCACCAACTCATAAATCAGCCAATTAATTTAACAATCAAGCCTGACAAGTTTGGACCATATTCAATTAATACTGTGAGTAAATGAATTAACTTAACATTAATTAAAACCCCTTTTTCATTGTAGCCTGCATTTTTTTTTTAAATTTCTTAAGCTTTATAGAGTATTACTTTGCGGCAGCTTAGACTAAATGAAAAGAAGAGGTATGAAAAGATTTAAAAAATAAAAAAAATTGAGGGCGACGATTCAGAAACGAGCGGCACCGACTCGGAGTCGCTTGGACGGTCCAGAACCGTAAATTACGCCAGCGCTTACGGGGGCAAACAGAATGCCGCCGTGGCATTTTCACAATTTCAACACGTGATTTACTGAATCTGTTGCCACGTCATAATCACATCCGTCAAATTAAAATTGCAAAATTGAAGTGGTTACCAAAAAAAACTTTTTTTCCGATGCTTGTTTCTCCCTCAAAATTGTAAATGCACTCTTTTAAAAATAACCTAATTATTTAAAAAAAAAAAAATCTCAGCAAAACTCCACTCAACTCTCCGTTTATTTTAACGGAGAAAGTAAAAAAGTAATATCACTTAACAACGTTAAAAAAAAAAAACCTAGTAATATATCGCCGAATCTGTGTCGTCGCCGATCCAAAATCTGCCGGGAAATTGGCAAGCAAACAGCAACGACATTAGATCTTTTCATAATGCGACTAAAGGATCTGAAAACAACAAATCGTCGATGTCTTCAAAATAATCATCTACTTGACACATGGTCCATGATGACGAGCGATCAAAATCTTGAGTCCTATGGATTAAAAGGTCAGTAAAATCCTCACTGAACAAGGTACTGTCGGGTAAAATCATCGCCGTATTGTCAAAAAGGTAGTCCGAAACTGAGACGTTGAAAAACTCGTCTACCGAAGGAAAATCAAGCGGCAAATCGTATACCGAATCATCGGATACGTTTGTTTCGGTTTTGCCTTGGCGTTCGGTAGGAACCAGCTGCTGCTTCTTAACAGGCTGCGGTTTACTTTCTTCTTCTTGGTATTCTTGAACTTGTTTTTTCGGTTCGACCGCTGTTTCTTTACTTGATTGAGTTCGAAAGTTAAGAACTGATGTTGGAGAAGAAAGATTGTGAGATGACTCGTCCCCTGATTCGTACCCAGAAACTGAAGCCACGTTAATGTTTTCCGGCTTTTCCTTATTTTCCTTGGATGGAGGAGTAATGAAGTTGGTCAAAGCGTCAGGCCCCCGAAGCTTGATTGCTGCATTATCATAAACCATGGCTGCCTCTTCAGCAGTATCATAAGTACCCAACCACAGCCGTACACGTCGAGCAGGATCTCGAATCTCCGCCGCCCATTTTCCCCACGGTCTTTGCCGTACCCCTCTAAACTTCCTACCATTTCCGTTGGACGAAGAAAGCTTAAGCGGTCTACGAGACGCCGTCGTGACGTCAGCGTCGGCCGCCGTCCGTTTGCGGTTGCTGTTGGCAATGGTGCTGGCGGTGGTGACAATAGTGTTTTTGCAAGCGGCTTCGATGTTGATCTCGTTGACGTAGCGCTTGACTCTCTGACGACCACAGAAGTCGGCTTCCTCGTCGCTAGAAGAGTCCGTCGCGGCAGGGTCAGTAACCGATACCCGTACGATCCTCGGAACATCAGGGGCGTTGTTGTTGTTGTTGTTGCAAGCACGGTCATAATCGGAAGAGGATATCTTGGGTTTCAAGGATGGTTTTCTAAATTTCTTAGTGACGTTTTTGTGCTCGGTGTATTTGATCGGACATAGGATGCTTTGTTCCATTTTTTCTTTTGGGCGTTGCTGATTGTTTTTCGTTTTTTCTTTTAGGGGCTGTCTTCTTTGGTGCTCTCAGATTCTGGCTGCTGGCATCGATAGAAAGAAGGGGGTCGACCCAGAAGAATAAAGTGTAGAAAAAAGGCAAGGAACCGTGAAAGGGAAGCTTAAACCCTGGAAAGAGATTAAACGAAGACAAAAGGCTGAACCAGAAATCTGCCAAAAGGCACCAAAGGTTTCAAAAACACTATTAAAATCTTGAAACGCCCTCGATTTGGAACAAGGGGAATTAAGAAGGGAGTGAAAGAGAGAGACCTTTCAACAAAGGAGAACCGAGCATAGGCTGAAAAAGAAAAGATCTCACAGGCCTCTCTAAAGATCTGTTAGAAAGCAACAAATATAAAAGGAGAAACCAAACCAGCGCAAAAGGAAAGTGAACAACTGTGGCCTTGTAAAAAAAAAAAAAATTCCAGTAAATTTTCTTTTGGGGGCCAACCAAGTACCAGGAAGTTTCTACGCTAGTCACAATTCCTGAAGACTTTCCTGATAAAAAATCTGGCAAAAAAAAAAAAAAAAAACCCTCAAAGTGGCTCAAACAGACTTCACTTCACACTTGAGGAATGAAAAGCAAATTTGACTTCAAACACCAAAGAAACGGAACGAACCAACGAATGGGCCTACGACTAGTATTTTCAAACGAACTGTACGGAGAGCAAATATTTCAACAAGAGTAGGCAATATCTGTAGTCAAATAGTAAGATGCGTGAGAAGCAAGAGTTTTTGTTGCGATGGAATCCCAAACACTCATTTTGCTGTTTTATAGGATGCCAACAGCCGAAATTGGGGAAAAAAATCCTGAATATAATATATACTATATTTTTTAATTATTAGTTTTATTATTTTCCTTTTTTTAAAAAATCAATTCTGTTTTCTAAGTAGGATCCCAACAACCAAAATTGGCAAAAAAAAATCCTGAATATAATATCCTCTATATTTTTTAATGATTAGTTTTATTATTTTTATTTAAAAAAAAAGAATCAATTCTGTTTAACCGTAATGGCGTCGGAATGGACACGTGGAGAAGTAGGTCCCACTGCTGGAGCTTATCCAATGGGAGAGTATAGAACGCTGCTGACTCAGCGCGTGACTCACCCTCGAACAGAGTGATGCCGGTCACGTGAGGCCCAAGATACCCGGCTTTGTTGGTCATTTTTAGTCGGTCAAATTGTTTTGATTGATTAGGCATAAACACCTCCTCCACCCCCATTTGACCATTTAGAAGCCTACCCCAGTAGCCACCCTTCATTAATTACGCTTTTGTAACCCTAATCTGGCTCCTTAATCATTGATTAATCAAGTTAAATTAAGTCAGTGACTTGAGGGTACTCTGGTAATCTTGCTAGTGTAGAACACTCCTGCGCTTGCTGGCCACTACTTTACTAAATGCTAGAGTTTTTTTTTAACCCCGTAGTTAAGTTTCAGCTTGAGTTTTTTTTTTAATTTATTATTTTAATTTTAAATTAGTGGCTGTAATTTTTTTATAGTAAAAATTTATTACTGCTGTTTAACAGCTAGAACGAACGTGGCGGGCAACCTAGAATTCGCCGCCATTTATAAAACAGGCCTTGTTCGTCTCTGGTTTTTTTTTTCGGTTCTTTTGTTTCTACTGTCCAGACATGGGTTTCTCACACGCCTTTACGGTCGGTGTGACGCACGCTCTAAATGAGGCATTAATCTTTTATTTTAAGGACTTTCCCTATTTCTTTTACTTAAATTTTAATGAGTTTCTGAAATTTTTTTTCCCACAAGTTTTTTGTTTTTATTATATCTAAATAAAATTTTAACGTTTAATTTATATTTAAATAAATTTTTATTACAAATTTATTGTTTTTTTATAAGATTGAATTTTTTTCTTCACATAAAATTGAAGTGTACTGATGATTTTGATTGACAGCTTTTAGAAAATATTTATTGAAAAAATTAAATACAAATTTAAAATTTATTTAAATGAAAATTAAAAAAATTATTTAAGTATAAAATCAAAAAACGCTTTGTTATTTTGAGTTTTCCCCACGCACCCTTTATCTAAACGGTTTGCGTCAGTTATTCGTTTTAGAATGTTGGCCCTAACTATTACGTGAAACATGTTATTTTCTTTGGAATAATAATCGAAGAAAAAGAAGGTCTACTTTTATTTTTCGTCCTTTTATTTATTATATTTGTCTCCTTCACCCTTTCTTTTTTTTTTTTTTTTTCCATTTTCTTGACAACATCATGCTTTTCTTATATAAAAGAAGTCTAAATAAAAAAAATCATAAACATCTGAATTTCAAATTTAAATTTATTAAATATTAATTTTTAAATTATAAATTCTTTGAACATCATTTCTTCTAAATAAGATTGTTGACAATTTAAAAGAGAATGTTGACTAAAAATAATAATAGGTCAGTACTTGGTTTCACATTTTTGCTCTTCTTTTATTTTGTGACTAAAGGAAAAAAAAAAAAAAAAAGGGGGTTCATCCTCCCAGGTCCAGCAACCTAATAATACGATGGGGGAATTCATTGCTTACTGATTTTTGTTCGGCCATTACGTTTTTCGCAGCTTCCCACTAGTTCTCACCGAATGGTCGATTACACTACACCGCTTGACCTTTGGGAAATGAAAATGAAATTGTCCTTTTTTGTTTTTTTTAATAATGTTTTAATCAGTGTTTATTATTTAATTAAGTATTAGAAATAGTATTAATTTTTAAAATAGTCAAAGACCATGTTTAGGGAAGTACAATGTTGCAAAAAATAAAAAAAAACACACACACACACACACACACACAAAATAAGGGAAGAACATGAAAAAAAAAAATAGATCTACTTTGTCTTCAACTATTATTCCAAAGAAAATAATAGAACTCTTATCTTTCCATGTTTCAAAGAAAATAGGTTTCTTATATTTTTCTTGTTTTATGTAATAATCACATCCATGACCCAAAGTTCTGAAAATGAGTAACAGATAAAACTTGTTTACAATGGGGAAAAAAGCAGAGAAAAGCTTAAAATAACATATTTTTTTATTTTTAGCATTTGAAGGCTTTTTTAATATTTTTATCACATCAAATTAAAATTTTAATATCTAATTTCTAGTTAAACATATATTTAATAACTAATTGGTATTCAAAATAATTTTTTAACTTCAATAATTGACAACTTTAATTATAATTAGACAAAAATATTACTATTATTTATAATAACGTTAAAGAACATTCTTAAGATACTTATTAGCAAAATTTTACTTTTATATATATATAAATTTGAGCATATTATGACATAGACCATAAATTAATTAAAAAAAGGGTTTTACTAATTTAGATTTTAGGGCTTTAAAAGCATTTTTTAAGATTGTTTAAGTTAAAATTTATAGTAATTTGATGATTTCTAATGCATTGATAGAAGGTATTATCGATTAATAAAATAACTTCAAAAAAAGTGTCTTTAAAGCACACTAAAACTAAAAATCCTAAATTAAAAAAAAAATGGAAATTTGCATGAGCTAGAAAATTAATATAGTTAAACTCAATTTTCCATTTTTTTTCTACCCTCCATTCCCAGAAAAAATTGATATGGCGTTTAATGATTGTAAGAGGGAATTAAAGAGCATACATTGGAACCTTAACAAGAAATCCATTGGCTTAATTAATGGCTTGCATGATTGTTTTCCATTCTTGGAAAGACAAGAAACCTTAAGATGATGAGGACGTAAAAGGGTTGCAATGGTCTTAAGAAGGGTAATTATTATTCATCACGGTTCTAAGAAAAAAAAAATCTCTCAAATAATTCCTTAAACGTAAGTTAGTTGTGATTGAGGGAGGGTTTTCGGTTAAATCTTTGTTCGTACTTCAAAAGGATCGATGCATGTGTCATTGTTCAAATTAGTTATATATAATGTTGCCATAATTCCAGCAATTTGTCACAATCGATTTAAGGATTCAATTCAAAATAGAAAGCTCCAAGGATTGAGCGAGAAATTAAGATAGAATTAGATTAGATTTACCAAATGCTAAAAAACATAAGTGGCGATATTTTTCTTGGCTTAAAATAAGGAAGACAGGAATGTTCTTTTAACTATTGAATCTGCTTTTGACCTTAAAATTTGCAAGGGGACGTCTTAGCTTCATTCTGAAGCAATAATCGAAACATCCCACACCCAAACCTACGGTACATCGAACAAAAAAGCCGACTGTTTTTGTTTTCTTTTTATACAATACTTTTCTCGCATGGCCTCTCATACTTTTTTAATATATATATATATTAATTCAACAGTTTTAGTTCATGAAGGGAGAGAAATGCGAAGATGGGCCTCCCATTGATTGGTTGTTAAGAACTCAACATCACAGTTAGACTAACGTATGATATGATATGATATGTAGCTTTTCGAATTCTGGTAGTTCTTTTGTCGCTTTGTTTAAAATGATCTTTTGGATTATATATCATGTCTTTGTGCTTAGATATATCTAATTTTGGGACATCGTAAAAGTAATCAGCCTATAAGTGCTATGAATTCCTTTCTTTTCTTTTCCTTTTTTTTTTTTTCTCGCTGTCAGTCAATTTTTAAAATCAGGATAATTTTTCACGCGTATAGAAAGAAAAAAAAAAATCTCAGGTGCTATATGGAGCTCATGATATGGGAAGGTGGGTGATAATGTTGGTTTGAAAGTCGAATTAATTTTGGCATTGCCTGTCACATGAAATTCTAGGAACACGACATTAGGACTTTTCTACTCGTTGTCTTTTATAAATGCCTCCTCTTGTAGACATGTTCAAGAATGTCCGATCCGTCGACTTTGATTTGAATTGTGTCAAGTTTAAAATTAAAACGTATTAAATTTATATTAATTTGATTTAATTTAGATTATTGTGTAATAGAAAAAATTTTACTTTTATTTAAATAATTATTAAAAGAATTTTTCAAATCCTATAAGTTAAATGGAATCTAAAACAAATAATTTTTATTATTTAAATATGATCCAACCTAATTCATAAATAACTTTACAACTCTCAAATATGCTATTTATTTCTCGGTCTACCTTCTTAATTTTGTTAGATACCCTTATTTGTTATGTCCAATCAAATTTTCAAACTTAAAAATCATTTAAGAGAAGTCTTAACAACTAACTGAAGGACCTGAAATGCGATTCTATATCTAGTCCATCAACGCATGATTTAGTATTTTGTCTTTTTATTTTCCTATATATGTGTGTCGTCATGCATAGATAGCTTTGGTTTGATACCCAGCATATAATTAACACGTTATTAATTTCAATCATTAGAAGGGTGAACAAGAAAAATTGTAACAGTAGTATATATGAAATTGATATCCTCTTTCATTATTTTGGTTTTGACTTATATATATATATATATAAACAAAATTTGAGCTAATCCAAGGAAAGTGCGTTGTGTTTCCTTTAAAAGACGCCCCTATAATTTAATATTGAACCACTGTGCTTTAAGGGACAATGCTAGTGTGTTATTAAAAATTTGATATTTAGTTCAATTAATTTATATAATGATCATTAAAGGATGATATCTAATAACTTAAATTTTAAATCTAAATAAATATAGTCATTTTTTCTATCCTCAAGTTGCGCCTTCTTTTAAAAAATATTTTATAAAAAAATAAAAATGTATTTATTTTGATGGAACCACTTACATATAGTTATTGTATTGATTAAGCATCTAGTCTTTTATCCGGGTGTCCTTGAAGTGATGATTGATCTTCAATCCAGATAGAGGTAGAGATTTTTAAAGATCCCATGTTTTAGAGTGACCAAGATAGATAATCATATAGATATATACATGGATTAGCAAAGACATTATGCAAAAAAAAACTTGAGCTGCTTCCTTGGAGTTTGGCCCACCCTTTCTCCACACCTTCAATTCATCAGTCGAGTGAATCCAAAACTTAAAACCAAAAAAATAAAAAAGACAGCTAATGTAAGGAAATACTGCAATACACCAAAATCGAGACAGCAGCGGTATCAGACCATACAAGTGGTGTTTGTTTGTCTTTCTCTACTAACTGCAAACTAAAACATCTGCTTGTATTTTGTTAACTGTGCTTTTTTTTTTCTTTTTTTGCGAGACTAAGCAGGGATAAGTCAATGAGTAATCAAGCCCAAGACATAATCTCTGTTTGATTCACCTTTAATCAATCAGAATCGTCCCCTTTTTATTTATTAATTAATGATTAAGTTATTTCAGTCAGCATCAGAAGCCATTGGTTCCACTGTTACCGGGCGATTCATCCTCCATATTATCAGCAGTAACTCCATGCGTAATAGTAATAGGACTCTCCTTTTGCTACATGAAGCTAATACCCCTTAGCCTATCTTTCTTTATACGTTCGGCTAATGTATATGCATAATAATAATCGGGATTTTTTTGGTTTTTATTTTTTATCAACCATGAATGACTTTTCGTTCAAAGCCAACTAGTACATGCTATTGGTGGTGTTTGGTGAAAGTTCGTGAGAGTCAGCAAGACATGAACAATGTCCGAAAATTGCGGAGTTATGTCTTTGAGATGTGTTTCGAAAGAATATGTCTAGGTTTTTCTCCTTTTTTTTGCCCAGTAGGTTTCGCCTCTATTTCATCTATTTACACTCCTTCATGGACAGTGCTGATTGCTTGAAAACTCGACAAATATAAACCAATCTTCCAAATCAAAAGCTTTTGAATAACAATAAACTGGTCAAGTGTCTTGCAGTTAAGAATCAAACTACATGAGCCTATTTTTATAGACCCAAGTTATGCATCTTATGAATTCAACGGAGATAATATAATTAAAGTCATTAATCCTCTCGTTGTTCATTGAAGAATCATTGTTTATAGTTAATATTCTACATAAACGAGTGTAAAATTAAAATGTTATATATTTTAATAATTTTTTATATTATTTATATTTGTTTAATATGGTTACTATATTTTATGTTTTATTCACATAAATCATGGATATCAAATTTTGAATAAATTAATATGTTTAATTATGTGTTTGATATAAAATATTTTTAATAGTTAAACATGTATTTAAAAAACAACATTATCAATAGATATAACAAAGTTATCAAATTGATTTTGAAATTTTATAAGCACAATAAGTATAATTATATTACTGAATTTAATAATTAATTTGTTAAAAATATTACTCGTATAAAAATTATATAAAATTGATTTATTTTAAAATGATGGAAATGAATTATATATATATATATAAATAAGAGTACCTAAACTACAGGAAATCTGCAAGCAATAATAAAAGTATAGAAATCAAGAATGATTTCAGCAATGATTAAGGAATTGATTTACAAAATATATAACATATAGGCAACCTGCAGCACAGGCTTTCTGTACTTTGCAACCCCAAGTGGCAAACTATAAAACGCAGACACCTAAATAAACCTGGTAATTTTTATATAATATATAATATTCGAATAAATTAAAATATATAATATAAATTATTAATATATTAAAAATATTTATAAATATATAATATTTTAAATATTATTATAATACTAAAAGATAATAAGAAAATAAAATGAGATCATGGATTAACAAATCTACACCCGATTTTTCAACCCCAAAAAAAAAAGTTTAAAAAGAAACCA
>JAQSVH010000004.1:17277974-17300342 GCA_029448705.1 Adansonia digitata
TTTTGGGGGGGGGGGGGGGCGTGTGGTGGCTGAATGCCTGAAGTAACTTTGCGTGGGTTTGAGGGTGCGAAGGATGTTAGCACAGATGAAGAAAGGTGCCAAAAAATGAGAAGAGAATATAAGCTCGGGTGTCATGGCGGTATAGTATGAATGGGTGGACCAGCTTCTGTTGAGAGTCTGTGATTGGGTTAATGCTATTCTGTGGTGGGTCCCATGTTTTGGCGTTCACTATACGAAAATCACCCGATTTTCGCCAAAAGTTTCCGCCCGGAAGGAATTATTCTGTGTTTGATCTAGGAAAAAAGCGTAATCCGTAGTCGTTTGAGGAAAATCAAAATCAGGGTTTCCAGCAACCGACGTCGTTTTGGCCATGGGTGACGGTCCGCATTAGTGGTGTCGCTTTCGGGTTCTTGATTGTGGTTGGGTTCGTTGACAGTCCAGAGGTCCCCAGTCTAGTCCAGAACTCGTTTGTCAATCGAGTTGACCACCTGACCTGGTCTGGTGTGTCCTGGCCGTCCAAGTTTGGGTCAAAACCCTTTTGTCAATTTGGAGTCATTCCTATCATTACAAACACAATTAGTTTAGATAAAACCTGCAACTAAATATTAGCAACCTTATTCTTTCCCCAATTGTTTATCATTTATTTATTCGAATAAAAATAAAAGTAGCTTCAAAAGAAAGCTATCAAATAAAAGCATACAATTCAATGATAGTTTTTTCATATAATCTAGAAATTTGACTGCTCTTTGTTACAAGAGCAAATATTTTTTTATAAAAAAATATATTTATAAATTTTAAAACAATATTAATATCACTATAATCGAATTTTGTTAACAATCAAAGTTTTCATTTAAAAATACGATTAATATGATGAACATAACATTGACAAAAACATATAACAATAACTCATAAATAAAAATATTAATAAATTAAATCAAGTCAAATCCGATTAAATTCTTAAAAATTTTATCTCTGTATCCAAGATTATTTCAAAAAATATAAATAAAATATTTTATATTCATACTTAATATGTTTTAAAAATATTTTAAAATTAAAATAACACTCCGTCTGAAAAAAAAACAAAATTATAGAGCAACTTTCGAGATAACTGAAAAAGAATAATTGAATATATATAATTATAAATCTTTTAATGTTATAAATTTTTTTTGGTTAGTGTAAAAGTTAATTTGGTGTATATGATACAATTTCTATAGATGAAGATTTTCGTCACAATAAATTATTCATTATTTATTTTATCTCTTTCCTCCTTGTGTTTGAAGTTTTCCCTTCTGTCTCTCGCCATTGTTCAAACTGTAAGATAAAAAGGTTGTAAAATTATTTTAAAAAATATTTACGAAAGAATTAAATTTGAACAAAATTATTAAAAAAAGCCAAAACATGTTAATAACTTATTTTTGTTTCTTTAAATTATAATAAAAGTGACCAAAAGCACTTTTTTAAACGGAAAAACCTAAACTAAAGTCTGAAGAATATTATACTTTGAATTTTTTAAAAATAAAAATAGGAAGAATATTGGGGTTGGACCATTTTCTATTAGGAAAGTGAGACAGAGGACCATTGGGATTAAGCTTGACGTTATTTAATTTTAAACTTACCATATCATAAATGCGACAAATGTTGACAATCAGGAGCTACATACAGATTCGACGCTGTTTTCATTTAAAATTTTTATTAGAGAAAGACACTTTCCAAAGTTCCAAGTCCCGACCCGATCCAGATCACAGGCGGGCGGGGCCCATGGGCGCATGATGATGATTCTGTAACAAGCGCACCTGAGCAAAGTCACCACGCTCTTTTCTTTCTTTCATCAATTTCCGAAAAAGGAAAACAGCAGGCCGCCGATTCCGACTCGCTTCGGTCGACAATGCATCGATACAAGGCGCAACGGAGAGTTCAAGTCGACGAGTCGCAGACCCCCAAGTACGACGGCAATGTCCAAGATGAAGAAGAACAAAACGGGATGCGATTGAGACGGTCAGACAGCAATGTGACGGAGGATCAGGAGCCGTTTATGGGAGTCAAAGTCAGACAAAAAAAAACCTCCCTCCGTAGAGAATACAGAGGAGACTACTTGGATGTCCCCTCGTGTTCCTTCTGAATGAAGACCTTGCAAAAACAATGTTACCTTCCCACCCATTTCTTTAAATTATTATTTATTATTAATTCTTTTTCGAAACAATTAAATATAATATAAATGTCCTCTCTTTCTTGTCTGTAGATTACATGAAATGAAAATGACAGAAAAATATATATATTTTTGGCAATTTTTGGGAATGATCACTGAAATTTTCGTCAGCTGGATTATGCTAATGACACCTGCAGGTGACAAGGGAGTTTTTTTTGCCGATAAGATTTTGAAGTTCACTTCATCAGGGAAGATGAAATGGCGGATTTTTATGATTACTGATTTTTCAATTTACATTGTTGACCCTGAGAGCGCCGCGCTTAAACGCCGATTAGTTTTAGCAGCCGTTGATAAGATGTGTTTGAGTGAATTAAGCGATAATTTCTTCGCAATTATCGTCCCCACGGAGTGTGATTTACTTATGGCTAGTACTCCCAAAACCGAAATCGTTACTGTCTTGGTTGATGCTATCAAAAGTGCTTGCGAATATGAACTTGAGGTGGTTTTTTCCAATAGGTAAATAGATGCTTATTCAACTGCCATTTATATGTTTTCCGTAGTTTTATCATATGTTTTGGCCTGTTTCATTGCTTTGATTAAGTTGTTTTGTTTTGAACCAGTTAACTAATGTAGATTATTAGCATTATGCAAACACCTTCATATTCGGTTTAAGTGGTTCATTAGGGATTGCAACTCGGAGTTGGCTATTTCGTTCTTCTCTTGATACGTCTATTTGTATCTACAAAGCTTTCGTTTCAATGAATTTCTGTTGAAAATACCTGACACTGATTGCTGAAGGTTCATATACCAACCAGAATTAGCTCTCTTGTTGAAGAGGAAATAGAGAAACTATAGCATATCTGCATTAGAAGCTATAAGAGGCACGGGGAAAAGCCTGCTTTACTGACAAAGGGAGGGTGGTTTCGGCTTTATAAGATATAAGTTTATTCTTAGAGGCTTTATAGAAATCATTAGATATCTGCTATATTTTTGCTAATAGATGGCATTTATAAGAATTTGACCGAGATCTCTGCAACGTTGGGTTTCTCTTTGGAGAATAATTATGTTAGTTTAGTTGCTAAGAAGAAGATTTTCTTTTCTTGCAATTGTATCTTTTTAATCTTGCATTCAACAATGAATTGTCCCTTGATTTATTATATATTTATGAGGCTGTTGGTTTCTCTATATTTAATCTTTGCATTTATGAATCTTTCTTGTCATTTTCTTTTGTTAGGTTTGAATATAATGCTTCTGCTAGTTAAAGAAGTTCAGTTTGAGGAAGTTGAGGGTATGTGACATTATGCATTTTACAAATGTCGTATACAAGTGTTATTTGTTACTGAAACTGGATTATTTTTGCAAATTTCAGGGGTTTTCAAAACAAAATTTGTGAGGAAGTAGGTGAGTTGCCAATATGTATTTTCCTCGAGTTGGACCCTGTGATGAAATGCACTCTCCAAAAGGTAAAAATGCACAATTCATTGATATTTGTGTGAGATTCTTCGTATCTTGGAGACCACCCCTAAAAACATGTAGATTGATGTAATATTATTCTTTGTAATTCAAATTTAAAAAAATTGGCTTTGTATAAAATTCTTGCAGATTTTCTTTCCCTTGGATTATAGGTTTTGATATCTTTACACTTGGTAGAAATTGTCACAATAGCAGATGTCTCCTTTGTGTAACTTTAGTGGAGTATATTATTTTCTGCAATTCAAGTTGTATGTTCTGATCCACGTGGCATTGTTCTGGCATGAGATTTTGTTTTGGAATAGATGAAACATTGCATGCTATGTTGCCGATGTGAGTATGAAAATGGAAAAAAAAAGGGGGGGGGGGATAATGAGCTTGGGAGCATTTTCGGTTGAATCTTGTGGGATAATGAGGTGAAACCATTAATGAAGGTAGGTTTTGGATTAGAGTGGAACCAGAAATGACAATAATATTGTATCCATCTTTGATGCACATACACCCGGCACCGTGGCCGAACCATAAAGAAATCAGAGAGACTTCATTGAGTAATACCATTAAAGTTTATATGATTTAACAATCAATTCCTGACGGTTTAAATGATACAATAGCCAGCCAAGGATTGACTTTGATCATTACCTAGATCAGGGTAGCTAAACTAATCTTTTCTCACCATATCTTATCATAGAAATATAGGATACATAAACAACTTAAGTTAATATCAAAAACCCTTTCGCCTGTTCCATAATGAATTCTAAAGTACTATATCTTCTAATTCATGAAGCAAAAGAATCTCACTGTGGAACAGAAGAAGATGGACCACCTATTTCGGCTGCATTCAGGGTTGGGGTTGAAGCTGAGGTTTCCGATTTAGTTTCAGAGGATGGTTGGTCTTGGTTCCCGGTGTTTGCTCGTCGAATGCCCTCCACCATATTCACTAGGTCAGACATTTTTGGCCTCTGCTCTGGCATTCTCACCACACAACTCATACCGATTTGCAGCATCTCCACCATTTCCTCCTCTATATTCGGATACCGCAAAAGTTCTACATCAAACACCTCCGCAGTCCACTCTTCTCTAACCATAGAATGCACCCACCTCACCAAGTGAACAATCTCCTCCCCGCCACCGGTGGCATGTACTGGTGATTTACCAGTCAAGAGCTCAAGCAACACGACCCCATAACTGTATACATCAGATGCTTGAGTTGCTTTCCTAGTGTCCGTTACTTCTGGTGCACGATAACCTGCAGCCCGCATTACAGGCGGAGGCATGGGGCTCATCACCGCTGCCAAACCAATGTCTGAGACACAACCATATCCTTCAGAGTTGAGGAAGATGTTGGAAGCTTTTATGTTTCCATGAACAAGTTTTCCACTGTTCTGTGAGTGGATATGGGTGATACCTCTTGCAGCACCAATCGCAATTCTTAGTCTTGTTTCCCAGTTCAGAGGTGTCCGACCTTCACCTCTTGTACCTGAAACATTAGAGATGCATCAAAGATGCAATATTTACTTTCTTTGGAAACTGCAATGAAGTGACGCCTTTGAGGAAATCAAAATATGGAAATTGGGGATCAAGAAATCATTTATATTAAACAAAATGGACCTAATTCTTGAGTTAAACATATAGGCTTTAAGTGTTATCTAATTGAGTCACAAGTCATCATTCTGTAGCAGGCATGTAGACGAGATACATTACATGGCCATGAAAAATCTGAATCTTCATATGTTCTTTTATGGCTAAAATACCATTTCTCTACAACCTATTCTTGCACTAAGTTACTCAGACTCGGATGTAGTATAGATATAGGTATGTTCAATTTTTTAAAGTTTTTTTTAAAATATTTGTAGGGTCATAAATTCGTACCCTTGTCTACGTATGTGTCGGAATAGATATTTCAAGAAAAATAAGAGTTGGAGCAGCATAGATCTTGCATTATAGAAGCATATAGTAAACTTTTCCTCCTAAAATGCTTATCTCCACAAATTTTGCTTGAATTAGTAAAAAGAAAGATGAAACATTCTAAAAACTCATAAAATTTATGCAACAGAGTTTAAGAGCCTGAGACAGTGCAGATCTTATAAGAAGAAACTGAGGGACTGGCTAATTTTAGAAATTAAAAGCAGGATTCTATCAGAGAGAATCAAGTAAGAGCTAAGCTAAAGATTAAATCAAGCATATCAACTCACCATGTAGCAGAGCAGCCATGCTTCCGAGGTCATAGTAATCATGAACCACAAGCTTCTCATCCTTTGAATAATAATATGCCCTAAGTGCTGACACATTCTCATGCCTGATATGCCCAACCACCTCCATCTGTTGCTCGAACTCCCGTTTTCCGGAGGTTACCTCCTTCAACCTTTTCACTGCCACCGTGGTTGCATCCTCCAAGGCTGCTTTGTATGTTACTCCAAATGTACCCTTCCCAAGCACCTCTGCGGATGCGCTCAACAAGTCCTCCAAGTCGAATGCCAGATTACAACCTTCGAAGAAGATAAGCCTGTTGTTCTTATCATGATTGTCAGAAGCCTTTTTGTTCAAAGAGACTTCTTTGCTTCGGGACTTTGCAGGGAATTCTTGTTCCTTCTGTTTCTTAGAGTAACAACAGATCATCAAAAGGGCGACTACCATGAACAGCAGCACCGAGCCACCGATTGCGATCCCCAAGAGTGCAGGTTCACCTAGTTTTTTGGCTTTCTTTGAAGGTTGAGCATTAGGTGGTTGGCCCGGAAGAGCAGAAGGAAGGGCGTTTTCTGATGAAAGATTATTACCAGAAAAGGCCCAACTTGGAAATCTTTCAAGGGACGTCGGAATAATTCCTGTCAGATTGTTGTTGGCCAAATCAAGCTCTTTCAAACTAGGGATATTAAGATCAGGAATATCACCTGAAAGTGAGTTATTAGAAAGATTCAAAGTTGTTAGGTGTGTCAACTTCGAAACGGAAGGAGGAATGCTTCCATTGAACCAATTGTTCGAAAGATTAACAATCGTAAGATTTTTCCAAGCCGAGAAATCAGGCAATGGGCCAGAAAACTTGTTGAACTGAAGATAAAAGGTAGTCAAGCTCTTGAGTTCAGCAAAATCAGAAGGGAAGGAACCCGAAATGGCATTGGATTGAAGACTTAAAATCTCGACAGCCGATAAACGACCGAGAGTTTTAGCTGGAATGGGGCCACGAAGTCCCACTCCAGGCAAATGCAGGGCTATAACTCTCGACTGATCACTGCTACAAGTCACTCCAATCCAATTGTTGCATACAGATGTTGCCTTGCTCCAGTTGAGAGATCGTCGTGGATGATGAACATTTTCGAGGAAATCTAGTAATGCTTGTTTATCTTTAACCGGTTCAGCATTGATGGATGAGAAAATAATGGCCGCCTGCAAGAAAATGAACAAAGGGTTGTTCATTTTCTTACCCATTTTCACCCCAGCTGACACAAAATCCCAACAATTCAACCAAAATCGCTGAAAAAAGAGGAATTCTTTCTAACTTTTCCGCAGATTATGGCCACATCTGCAGGAATTTGAATGACCAAAGAAATCAAAGTCAGAAACGCAATACATCTGCAGGAATTTGAATGACCAAAGAAATCAAAGTCAGAAACGCAATCATTAAAGAATTGGTACTGAGCTGTAATCAATAGTTAACAAAAAAAAAAAAAAAACGTTTGTTAAGAACTTCTATAAAAAATATTGACTTAAATGGCTTGATTATAGGCGGAATTTTGTCAAAAGCAGCAGTTTTAGGTAAGTTAGGTTCAGTCATTTGTTGACTTTTCTTTTTCCACCTGTCTCTGTTTGGTTACTGAGTAAATTGCTTGGAAAACATAACAAGAAAAAGGAAAATGTAATCCAAATTTAGCAAATTTCATGTTATGAAACTAAAACCCCATTTGCTTACTATACTGTAAAACCACTCACACTCAGCACCCAAACACAGCAAGTCATTGATACGGTTGAAAGTTTCCATATTTTCAAAATGCAAAATTTACTACGAGTGATCAAAATCCATGATACTAATATTGAAAATTTTCTCACACCATCTTTCTCTTCATTTCTCGATAACCAAATAGATAATATTCATAGTTTCATACATCAAAAAATAATAAGAAGAACTCTTCGTAATCAAAATTGTAGAACAGATTAACTTACTTCAAAAGAACCCAGAGCCCAGATCAAACAAAAACTCGGCAAAAGATCCAGAAATTATCAAATATTAGAACTTTGGCAGTTTAACCCCTGGAACATTGAAAAAAGAAGCGAAAGGAGAAAAAGAAGAATCAAGCGCATTCTTCAAGAATCAGACAAGAGCTACAGCCTTACGGGGCTAGCTAACAAATTTCATGATGGCAATGATAATGATGATGACGATCAAATATCAATGATAGATTTATGAGCTGTTCTTGCTTGAAAAAGCAGCATCAAATACCAAAAAAGAAAAAAAAAACTACTAACTCCATTAGGTAGTAGAAGAAATTACAACCCACATGTTAATATTAAGTTGTTCTTTTTTTTTTTTTTTTTTAATTGGCGCATGACTAGGAAAAGCCATGTGAAGTGGAGACAAAAGAAAAGGTAGGAAATCTGATTCAAATCTAAAGCCTTAAAGGAAATAAAAAAAAAAAAAAAGATAAAATAAACAAAAAATTTGTCTTCCATTTAAGCTAAGAATAAGGAACTGGAGCTGCAATGGGGGGGGGGGTTCACTGTAATATACTGTACGTGCGAGTTCATGCATATATTGTAATCCTTCTGCGATTGATGACTGCTTTTTAAATGTGGGAACTGTTTTGGGGATGATAAAGGAAAGATGAATTAAGAATTAATTACTATTGTTAAAATAAAAATAAAAAATAAAAATCAGTGAAGACTCAATTAGTGGGAATTTGAAGCAATAATCGATGCATTATTTTTTATTTTAAAAGAAAATCAAATTCTTTCCTTTTTTTTTTAAATAAACAAAACATAAAAGCTTGTTATTATATGTCAAATATTTACAAAAGGATTGATTTTGCTTCATTTTTTTATATCAAAAAAATTGGTTTTTCTAAAAGAAAAAAAATAAAAAAAATGAATACTAAAACAGAAGCATCATAAATTTTGCAAGTGGAGTAATTTTCTTAATAAATTAAAAAAAAATTGACTGTGACTCTTAACTATTTAATGCAATTCTTAATATGATGAAGTCTATACAGCTAACAATCAATTAAATTAATTCCATGATGGCAAAGGTATATTAAAATATATCTAATTTGAAAAACCAAAAATTTAATCCGACTCGAAATAATATTTTAATGGATCCCATTTCACATCAAATACATATAGAATAAAAATTACGTAATAAAATTTGAATTATAATAGTATATTAAAATTTTAATTTAAAATTATTCGATAATAAGTAAAAATTTTTAATTTAAATATAAAATCACAAATAGGTTAAAAGTTAATTGACTTGAAATTATACCACTTTAGCGATAAGTGTAGAACTATTTGATATTAACAAACTCTTCCAAAATATTTTATTAAAAAAATAAGATATGAGTCTGGTATTTAATTCAATTAATTTTTTATAATTAATTAATATTTAATAAATTTAAAATTTTAATTTTTAAATCAACAATCTTTTTCTTTTCTTCAAGTTATGACTTTTCCTTTGTAAAAATAAAAAATTAAAAAAAAAATGAGGTGGAGGTTTTAAAGACCATCCACCGGTGAACCCTAACCAAGTTGAGTTATATATATTATTGCTAAATTATTGTTCATTTAATTGTTTATTATTTTTATGTTATCTACACTGTAATTAAAAGTTATTACCTTAATTGCATCGTCAATTGAGGGAGTTACTTGTCATCTGACAATTTTTTTTTTACTGTGGTTAAGAAAGAAAAATAAAAGAATAAGAAATACAGAAAAAATTTATTTGTTTGTATCATTTTAATATTATTTTTATATTATTATTACATTCAAGTTATTATAGTATATATTTATATAAATTTTAAAATATTTATAATTTATTTTATATAAATTTTAATATATTTAAATATTTATGTCGTATTTATATTATTTATATTTCATATTATGTTATAATTTTTTTTAAATATTATGTTTATTTCATATATTTATATTACGTTTAAAATTGCTAGGACTACTTAACGAGATTGAAATATTTCTAGTGAAATTTAAAGATTATCATTTGGCCTTAAATGTCAATTCAAAGAATATGCCGTGCATGTATTATATATCATTTTCTTATTTTACACGACTATTATTTAATTTATAGATTTAACAACATTTTATAGAACTTTAGTAAATTTTTAACATAAATATTTAAAACATAAATATTATTATAATATTTAGACCATAATATCATAAAATGGTAATAATATATATAGAGCATTTACCATTAATATTAATTGGATGTCGCTTCGATATTTACTATTTAGCAAATTTCACTGGCATGATTCACCTATTATTCATGTTCACATTAAACTATGTTATGCCATCTCTTTATTAATCACCATATGTTTAAAAATTTAATGGATAATTTAGTTTAATTATATTTATCATAATTAATATATTAACATAATTTTTTATAAGAGTAGTATTTATTATCACGCATGTCATAAATAAATATCTATTATTTATTTTGGCAATATATATTGTATATTTTATAGATAATTAAAATTAGTAAATAAATTAACATATAAAGTTTGGTCAAAGTTCAAATTTATAAAATTGTTGCCTTCATTTTAATACAAAATTAAAATTTACGAAATATAAGAGGTCAATGTAAATTTTAAACTTTTGTTTTAATTTTTATCAAATAAATTCATTTATATTTTAAGTTTAATAAAAACATTAAAATTCATAAAATAAAGTAATCTAATGTATTTAACTCTTTTTTATGTATTATCAAATAAATATATTTAATGAAAAAATCTAATGAAATTAAAATTATTATTTATTATTTATAAATTAGATAAATCCAAATAATAATAATAATAATAATAATAATAAATATTTACAATGAAAATTTAGAAATTTAATGAATATATTCAATTATTTTCATTAGTTTAATAAATTTTTCACTTTCATGCTTTTATTATTATTGTTGTTGTTATTATTATTTCATATTAATAAGATGACATATATATCCTAAAATATGTAAAATAATTTTTATCTTATTTATAAATTAAAAGATTACTTCTTTTTTTTTCAAATGAGGCGATAACTTTGAATAAGAGAAAAATTGATAGATATAAGAATTTAAATTCTAGATTTATTAGGTGTCAATATTGCTATATAAACGAAATAAGCTAAGCTTAAATTCATAAAATTAAAAGATTTCATTATAAAAAGACAAATTCTATAATTATAAGCAATTCAAGCGTTGCATTGATTAAAAAAAAATGAAATAGGGACCTCAGCTGCAGATTGTTAATTCAGTATTCTAGTTGAAAAGAAATTGTGTTGGAAAATCGAAAAAAAAAATATATTGAGAAAAATATGTTTAAAAAGTGTCGTAAGTATAAAGTATTTTTTTTCCTTGTTCAAAAGTATTTAATTTTATTGACAAAAATATCATGAGAAATTAAAATATTAAAAAATATATTTAAAATAATAAAAATTTATAATAAAATTATTTTATTTAAAAAGATAACTTTTAAATTGCAAAAATATTATTTTCTGGCTTTTTTATTGAAATGATAAAATCATGATTTTAATAATAAATACGCAAACTTTTATCTATTTAACATTAAAGTTGCAATAAAACGCAACTTTTGATTAAAGAAATTTGTGTCAACAATAAAAAAAATAAATGCTAAAGGAAGTTAAGACAAATCGGGTAAACTCAACTCAACCAGTGCCGACGATGGAACGGCTGAGATGACAGCAGTAGCACCAAAAGTAGTATCCACCTCCACCTCCACCTCCGCATCCCCTTCCCCCGTCCACGTGATGTTACCCATCCCCAACTTATTTGCTAGGGTCTAGGACTCTATCTACCCTACCACCAATTCCTATTAGGCTATTATCATTATCATAACCTACACAACATTTGTAAGGGCCATGCGCATGGCGAAGAAGTCCGGGGAGGGAGTCCCACAGCATTGGCCATCACTGCCCCTTCATATTTGGCTCTCTGGAGGTACACCCTCAGTTATTCCGTAGGTTAGAGTTGTAGAAGGATGATAATGTTTTTTTTTTTTTTTTTGGGACAAAAGCCTTTATTCTCGCACTTTGTTTGTTTGACAAATATTTTCGACATCCTCTATAATTCAATTTATATGTTCATCATATTTGCTGCCTTTTTTTTTTAGATAGATAGTCAAAAACGCAACTTTTAGACAGCGGCACTAAACTTGGCCAAGGTTTGGCTAAAACTAATATATAGTCAACTTCCATGAAATAGACAAGTAACCAATTTCGCTAATACATACATTTCTTAAACTTTATAAAAAGAAATTGAAATTTAAAATTATTTTGAGAAGCATGTCGTGAGTGATGATCTTAATTAATCAAGGTTTCTTAAAAGTCAGAACTCAGTATGTTGTTATTATTATTAATTCATGATATAGATCAAGGGATCATCTCATATGATGCAAATTCATATATATTAATATATATAATATGTGATAATGTGTTTTAGGACGGTTCATGGACGTTATTATATTAATAATTTATGAAATGCAAACTCATATTATATCTCATGCACATGCATGTCTCCATCCATTTTATCAATGCCATCTTTTTTTCATTTGAACTTTTTCCTCGATTAGTTAATAGAAATAGTAGCATCGAATAGGCATAAAATTGATTACGCAACAAAGTTGCATGGCTTTATTATTGGAAGTATATATAAGGTGAACTTCATAATCACATGAATAATATATATAATGTCTTATATGATTGTGAAAATATAATACATTAATTATGTCCAAAGTCATAAATTTGATGTATTCTTATTCCACCTACCAAGTACATTCACATGAAATTACTATGTATGTTGTACATGAATAGATTCATGTAAGAGAAGGTAATTAATATTAAAATTAATGTTGGTTCATGATCCTTGATGGGTAGGATCAATTTGGTGTCTTATATAGAGGGGTCCTTGGTCTCCCTTTCCACTCATCTAAGTTTGTGAATTCTCCAATCACTAAGGAACAAGCATAGAAAGACAATTACGAGAGTGAAGATACAAGTTGCTAATATAAAATATATCACCTAATTGTACAAAAGTGACCGCTTTCGAAAAATTTAATTATGCTTTGATTCTATTTTATAATGGCTCAAGATATGTGATTTCATATTAAATTTAATTTATAGAATAAGCTATTGTATTTTTCCAACACTTATTACCTTTAACAAAATAAAATTCTTTACATCCAGGGAACAACAGCTCAGTGATGCAGCCGAAGCGTGATGGGTGCAGTGCACAAGGTGAACAGCTAAGGGAGGAACAAAGGGAATTAATGCTCCTAAATCTTGCCCAAAATTTTTGGAATTTTGGCAGAGAAAAAACCAAGGGGGACTTGACTTGCCAGATGGGCTTGGTTGAAGGACATAAGATAGTGGGCTTTTATGAAGGGTATGAAGTTGTGGGCCCCGAGTAAATACTTGAAAAAGGGGCCGAAAAACAAATCAAGAAGACTATGAATGTGGGTATGCTAAAAAGCCCGAATGGTCCGTTAACTGATGTTTGTAAGCATCGGTCCAAAATAATTTAATTATTATTTTAAAAAAATTTTCACTTAATGCATTAAGTTCATTGAATAAAGAAAAATAAATTTAATATATAATTTTTATAACTATCAATTCAACTACTAATTAACATTCTCAAAAATAGCAAACAATCTCGTTATCAAGTGATGAAAGATTTACAATGATCGAAGAACTTGAGTCCAAATCTTAACATTCAAAACTAGACCCAAATTATAAAAAAAAAAAATCAAAAGCAAAAAAGATAAAGCTTCAAGCCCAAACAAAGCAATGGGTTTGTGAAACCCAACCAGGCATGTGGAACTTGAAGCAGATAGGAATTGTTCAGAGGGAGTTCTTATTTGGAAAAGGTGAGAATGAGATGATATTTATTCCCATGTACGTAATTGGGAAGTGGGAGCCGAAATACAAGGGGAAGATGAAGATCGGAGGAAACCAGAGGGCTGCTGCGGCCAGACAAAGAATGCAAAGGCCAGATGGAAAAATTGTATTTGCAAAAATAATAGAGATAATTGGGCCAAGAGAGAATCCACAACTAAGGAAATCTTTCTGACATGCTGCATATGGAATTGGCACAAGTCTGAAATGACAACCCAAAAGATTGCAATCAAAATTCAAAGGGTGTTGGTGGTTGGTGGACCGAAAACAGCCAAAGGGGGATTACTGTGTCTTTTACTTTGGAACTACCATGGCCTTCGGCCTTGCTCAACCATTGGTATTTCTAGGTCAAAGTGAGCTCATCCAAAACTTAAATCTCAAAATTGAACTCTCAAAAGATCAAGTCAAAGTTAGGAAACAATGTCCGTCGATGATGACATCCTGACAATGGCTCATAGTTTGCCCAAGTTATCAGGTTTTCTTTCATTAGAAGGGACATTAACAGAAATGCCAGAATTTCAATAGCACGGCATTAAGGCCCCGCTTCGTTAGTGATTATTTTTATTTTATAAAATTTAATTATTATTAATTAAAAATTAATTAAAAATTAAATTTTATGATATAATAAATATGTATTTAAAATTAGATATAAATTTTAATTGATTTGAAGTTATAAGCAAATTTATTATTTTAAATACTTCATTTAAAAATAAAATAATTAATAATATTTTTTAAATTTTTATTAAATAATATTTATTTATTTAAATTTGATATGAATTTTAAATCGATCCATGAGTCAAAGTGTTGATCGATTACTTTAAATGCATCATTTAAAAAATTTAAAATAATTTTTAAAATAAATGTTTTTAAACTTTTTTTTACTGGTCGACTATAATATCAATCTTAAATTCACTTTCAAGTGAACATGTGATTAATTCCTCTTAATAAACTTTTAAAATTAAAATTAAAATTAAAATTAAAATAATTAATAATATTTTATTTTATTTTATTTTATTTTTAAAAAATTTGATATAGACTAATTCTTTAACTATGTTATTTAAAAATAAAATAAAAATAATTAATAAGATAAAAATTTTTTACCTAAAGAGTCAACTTCTATTGTTTGATTTTTAAAGAAAAAACAAAAAACAGTAAATAAAAATAAAAGTAAAAAAATAATTAAAATTTTTTTATTAATAATTTTAATAATTATTATTTTTTAAAAAATTATTTTTTATTTTTTTTAATAATTAATAATTTATTTTTTTAATCCTCTTTACCGGACGAAAATAATTTTATAAGTTTAAAGTATATCTTTTAAATTTTAAGGACTCAAAAATCAGTACTGTATGGGTTAGCCATGGGGCTCAGATCATCCATTTTGGAAGAATCCCAAAAGCATAAACAGCAACAATAGAAAAATAATACTACAATTCACATTTCACACTGCATATAGATCAATTTTTTTATTAAAAAAAAAAAAGTGACTTTGATTTTCCTAGTTCTTTCCATCGTTCTTCGCAAGACTTTACATCCTTCCTTGCTTCCGTTGCAAAATTCCGTTATCCCCTCTCACTACTTTCGCAAATAGATTACGATTTCAGGAACAGAACAGGTTCGTCGTACGAGGCGCAGATCCCGATGTACTGGCAACAACCCACTTCCTCATCATCATCAGCAACTAGCCACCCGATGCACGGACCATCCTTATATCCAAGGATCGGTCAACCCGCTCACATCGTGGTGCCTCCCGCGCCCCGCACCTCCTCTTCTCCTTCCTCTTCCGCAGTCGGATTGGGCATTAGGGTTGCTTTGAAACCAGAATATCGGGTTACTCCTTCGGTAACCTTTCTCACTTCGCTCCCTTCGGGTTTTTATTAGAGAATTAAGTTATCTTATTGATTAATCTCGTTTTGACAGCCTCAGTTGTCGCCGCAAGTTGGGGATATTCCTCGAAGCAATTTCCAGTTTGATTTCGAGTTTGAGAGGAAAATCCTGGCTGAAGCAGACAAGGAAAGTATAAATTGGAGCAGGCTTGGCTTGGATAACCTTCCTTCTAAACCAATCCAATCAACTTCTTCACCGGTGCGTCTATTCTTATTCCCAACAGTGATCTTGGCTTCTTTTTAAATCTTTCATTAACCTTGTAACTTGTCTCTTCCCTGGTTTAATGAAATTGGTCCATATTGGTTATACTTTTGAGGGTTTGTTTTAAAAGGAAAAAAAACGATCATGTCAATGTGCAGGGTGCAAATTCAGACCCTGTGGTGAGCAAATACATTGCCTCTGGACTCAATCGAGACGCTGTTACAGTTGCAGTTGCAAATTACGGAGATAATCCAACCAAGGTATATATGTTGTGTAATAACATTTATTACTGCAACCAAGTAGTTGGAAACACCTGATGGGTTCTTACTTGTGTAATAAACTTGCCTCGATCCATGAAGTTTTAGCTTGGGCAGTTTCATTAAATTCCTCCGGGTCTGCAGCTGCCATTTTCGAAAAATTGATTACAAAAAGGTGTCTTACGCTAGTTATTTTGTTCTTTCTTTCTTTCGTCAGGTTCGGGAATTTGTGAATGGTTACAACCTACTGCGAGAAATGGGATTCTCATCAAACAATGTTGCTGAAGCCTTAATCATGTATGACAATGACACAGACAAGGCTTTGGCACATTTCCTTAACAGCTCATCATGAAAGAAGAAGATATAAACTAAATAGTTTGTAAGTAAAACTGGATTTGATAATGTGATACCATTATTTTTGTGCTTGTTTTTCCTAAGCTTTGAAACAGATTGTATAAGTAGACATTCTATGATATTTACATAACATTTGGTTTACTGAAATTAAATAAAGCTACGATGAAATTGTTTTTCAGTTGAAATGGAATAGAGTTACAATGCAAGGGAATAGTTATAACAGTAATTTAATTTAGTGGAATAGAACACAATGCTATTCTAATTCTGGACAAAAAAGATTTAAATTTTTTAAAACAATTTCTTATTAGAATCTACTAATGGAAACACTAAATGGCTATTTAGGCTCTCCCGGCATAGGGCTTAAAACAGCTTTGGGTCATTCAACTTTTTATTTTGAACTAAATGTCCAAATATGATGAACCCATCGAATATGACCCGAATGAAATACTTATTACATTCAACCAGACATGTTGGTAGTCTCTTATAATAAAGTAGGGCTATTACATTCACGTGTTGTTAGTCTCTTATCATAAAGCTTTCCCTGCATGGATAAACTTACTAAATTTCTAGTTTTCTGCCTACATTTAATATTTTTTTTTTTTGAAAAATTATCCTATATAGATTTATATATAAGCTAACTTGATCAAAATTTATAACTTTAAATCATTTCTTAGAGTAAGAAATCAATAATTCAAAAAAAAAAATTTAACTATATAAAAAGTTCATTTTGGATATGAGTTACATAACAAGAACTCTTCTAGCCAATTTCATGCATGTTGCTGGCTTGGTTAATTTTGAAAAACAAAAAAAAAAGGTTAAAACATAATGAATGGAATTGATTAAATTTTGACATTTTAATCAATTGAACAAGAAACCCATTCAAATATTCAGTCATGTGATTTGAATTTCATGTATCTCAGAATAAAATAGCTTTTCAAAAGTTTCTTACATTTAGACGTTAGGATGTCCTACTAAGAACATATGAATTTCATATCCGATAATTTTATCTGAAAAAGAAAATTACAAAAGGGCACTCAAATGACTTCATAAAACACCAACATTAATTGGTTCAAGTGGTTCGGTACTTATTCTCCTTAAACAAAATCTTAAGTTTGAGTTTAGTGAATACAAAAAACCAGCACTAGAGAGCTTTACCCTAGTAAGTAGGCCAACTCGACTTAAACCAGATTAGTTGAGATCCAGTGGAGTGGATTTCTGGATATCAAAATTTCGACCAAAAAAAAATGACTTCATAAAATGACATTCATGATGCGGTAGGACGCCTAGCATCCCGCTGTCTTTGGGGTCCCATGTTTGTCCGAATCATCACAAAGCCGAATGAAAAGTTTATCTTGGAAAAGAGAAAAAACAAGCAAAATAAAAATAATGGGCAATGCATCTTTCAATCGGAAATCCATGATCAAAACGTTGCATCAATTAGTCATAAAATGCCCACAACTTGCTTAAGCTGAATCTAGAGTAAGACAAGTTCGTCATGTCCTCTCAGCAAGACGAATATGAAAAATTAGGTAGAAAAATTATAACAACCAGAATGGAGAAAAGTCATTAAGTAACAGACATCTTCAAACACTATGCAACGAAGTTATACATAACGTAAGCAGGAATTAAGTAATGCTGGCCTTTATGGTCCTCCAAGTATTGCGTTTTCAACATCCTCTCTACTCAACGCGTAACTAAATCTTCTTTCAACATCTCTTTCAAGGTTTCCAGGTCCATTCTTCAAGTACCTGCAGCATATGGTAAAATCTTCTCAGTCCAATCATAGATTCATTTTTTTATTATAAAAGTTGAGAAGAATGATGCATAACGTGTATTAAATGTATCATATTTTCATATCGAATCCAAAGTTGTCAAGTCTAACAGCAAGCTTGCATGTATTTAAACAGTCTCCGAATGAATTTCAATAAACACAAATGATTCTTTTAAGCAGTTTGTCTCAGAGGAAGGTGTGACTTGAGCCAACCTAAGAACCTTTAGCTAACATCATAAAGCTTTTGCTCATTCTCTCTAGCTATTAGCATCAATTTTCCCGCATAACTCCTTTTCCTCTTCGTTTCTGAACTTATTTCCTCTCTCTTGATTCTGCTAAAACCAGAAAATGTGTATAAAAAAACAATAAATAGGGGATTTAACATTCATGGTTTTGGCTCCATAAGTCTAAAGGGGATCTGCGAGCAGGGAGCTAGACCAGCAAAACAATAGCATCCCTGCACCAACTGGTCGTGATCACTTATCGTGCTATCACTTGTAGAAGTGGAAATGGTCAAACCTTCCGAACTTTATCCCTATCATCAGATCACTGCTTTTGAATGCAAAACATCCATTCTTCAGTATTGCTGGGAACCATCCTGTGTAATTTCCACCTCATAAAGAACTTGCTCAAGCAGCTACAATTTTGCCATTATCAACCCCTATTGCTGGTATTTCACATCAATCACAATAACATATAATGAAGCCTTTTTAGTATATATATGGCTCCAACACCAAAAATTTAGGTATTTACATGCTAGTCCTATGTTATTCATTACAACTTCAACTACACACACATATATATGACATTTTGAACTCCGTAAAATCGAATAATTCCAATACAAAAATCTAGATTCTCTTCATCAATTGCCATCCTCTGCCTCTAGAATCTAGCCCCATTAAGTTCAAGAAAGGTATAGAACATACAATCTTCAACAACCTAACAGTATTAGTAGTAACAAATGTTCTTCATGTTTCTGCAATTTACCAGGAAAAATACCAATTAACACCAAATCAAAAACTCTTAAAATCCCATCAATAATCAAAGTAAAACAAGATACCCATCTAAAATTAAACAAATAGCAAAACACAAAAGAAACCCAGATGAAGAAAACTGCTAAATTTACCTTATACAAAGATCAGTGACATCAAGAGATAACTGGGCACGCCAATCAGGTTTTTCAACCAACCAAACAGCACGGTCCTCTCTGGTCTGATAAAACCCTAAGCTCCTAAGCCATGCTTCAATGCAAGGCAAGCTGTGAGAGTAAAGGGGCTTGTTCTTATCAGGAAGTCTGTTGAGCCACTCATCTTCAGCAGTCGGCACTTCCTCTGCTTCCGATGATTTTGAAGAGATAAAGGTTACAATTTTCCTTTGAGAGTGAGAAACAAACTGAGGAAAGGATAAAGATTTTTGGAAAAGAGGAAAACAGGGGACTTTTTGATGAGTAGCTGAGGGTTGCGTTACTGATGTACACGAATCAGTAATGATTAATTGCGAGACTGAGAAAGCAGACATTTTCTTTTTCTTCCCTTTGGTTCTAGTAGTTGTTAGTGCCTTTTAAATTTGCCCCTTTTTCTCTCTGATAATTTGTTTTAAAATGGAAATTTCCACTGAGTTTTATTTTAAATGTTTTTACGGTTGAGTTCGGGGTTAGGGATTTCCATTTTAAATGTTTATATTCCCACTCCCTTGTACAGAACAAACATTCACTCTGATTCTTACTACGTCAATGATATATATTCCCACACTCTTGTACAGAACAAACACGGTTTCTTTCATCATTTTTTGTACACAGTATGACGGTAAGTGATAGCTTGGGAACAAAGATATTCAAATCTATTAAATATTATCATAATTACATAAATTAATTGATATAGAAACTAACTAATTCAAGTAAACCTAGGCTCAATTTCTTTGTTTATTTGAGCCACATAGAAACTGGTGAGTACAAGTAAACAATGGATTTATTGTATATATGCATTAATTAAATGCTTTTTTCTCACTTGGACTTAGCATGTCAAAGTCCTAGAGCATTGTAAAGCACCTGATGAGCTTGTCAATTCTCTAACTGATTTAGCATCGACAACCTTAAAATTCTGTTCCTGGTTATAATTAGGCTTCGCTCCACCTACACCTGTCTGAATACTGAAAGATGCTCCATTTTCGAAAAGATCCCCCACTGAATAGAACTTCCACGAAGCTTTGTCGGCCTGGCTGCCTTGTCTCCACGTTACCTATTTGAACATAAATTTGAATTCAGGGTCAGCAATAATGAATTCAATTTGGAAGCCATGAAGAAGTTGGTATTTAAGTACCTCCTTGTTGCCCGATTTTGGAGCAATGAAGAAGTTGGCTTCACTCTTAATGCTGGGGCTCATGCTTCCTCCAATGGCATATTGCTCCCATCCTTGGTAGAGATTGTTAGCTACATGTGCGTATCCATGGCGGACTCTGTAATGTGTTAATATAAACCGTCAGACGTGATTGACGACTTATGTAAATATGCAATTTGTATACGTAAGAATTAGAGCTTGGAGCTTAATTATTAATTACCTTGGCATTCGTTGGTTGCAATTAGGTCCAAAATGGTTAAAGATGACAGTGACTTTCATGTTCCTGTCTCGGAGATGGCCATCGTCGTGCCCCAGAAGCATGACTTTGTCCTGATTTCTGAACCAGTTGTTAGAGATGGTAACATCGGTGGAACCACGAGTGACATCAAGGAGACCATCTTGGCACTCGTACAACGTGTTGTGATCGATCCACACTTTGCTTGCGGTGACCAATCTGATCGCATCCCCATCCATTTGACCAAGCGGTATCACCTTTGAATCCGGACCCATCACGGAGCTAGGTGGCTGGGACTTGCAATGGTGGATGCGCAACCCATGGATGATTACATCCGTCGCCTGATACACCAACAAGCAACCTGCGCCGCTAATATGAACGTTGACTCCACGGCCATCGATGGCGGTGAAGCTGCTTATGAGAAGTGGCTTCTGGAGTTTGATGTCCATGTTCCTTTTGAAAGTGATCCAAACTTTTCCCCTGATCATTGTGGCTCCATGACGAAGGGTCCCTGGCCTAGGATTCAGAGGGTCATCAGAAGGATCGGTAACCTTATAGCGGAAAACACCTTTACCGACATTATTGGTCATTTTGCCAGCAAAACCAGCAGAGCACTTGGCCAGCTCTTGCCGGTGACTCCGCCAACGAGGATTTCCTCTCCAACATTTATCGATCGCATTCATCTGATTGGCCCAACTGGCATTAGGACTTGCCGAGAGAATGAGCATGATAAGGGCCAATGCGAAGCACCACCTCGACACTAATATTGTAGCCATTGTTGAATTAATTCTTAATGTTTTTGATTATTTTTGAGTGATTTTGGGAAGAAAAGTGAGAGAGGCTTTAATTTATACAGCCAAAGATGCCCGAATAAGAGAGTTAAAAGGGTGTGATTTAGTTTAGTTTAGTCTGGTTATGTAGATGCGGTAGAGGAATTTATAAGAGGTTTAAAGGTTACTGCTGTTTTTATCCTACACCAATAGTGCAGCTACTCAGTTATATAGGAATTAACTCCATATTTGCTAAGGTAAGGGGTTTCTTTTTTATATATATATTTTTAGAAAGGACAAAGCTACATTATATGTTTATCCAATGCCATGCAACTAAGGTAGTGTTTGGTACCAGTTTCAAGATTATTGTAATTATCATAATGATAAAATTGATCAGTAATAAAATTTTTTTAATTTTTTGATCTTCAAAAAATTTCAATATTATTTTCCTTTAGTGAATAAAACTTCTATAAGATTTAGATCACACCACAAATAGATTGATTTAATAACAACAAGTGATCTAAGATTATTATCACGCAAGATTTTCAAATTACTTTCAAACATGATGATCTAATCACAATAATTAGATCACTTTTTATTTTTAAAGAATTATCTCAAATCAAACACGACTTAAGTGTCAAGAACATGCTTTGGATAACAAATTATTTTACATAGCTAGGGATTGATAGAAACAAAGATTTTATCAATTGGTTGCTTTATAATTGGTCGTTTCTTCTAATTCTCTTTCCTTTTTTTTTACCTAAATTAGTAATAACTTGTTCATCATTGAGCAACAACATAATGTTTGTTTCATATAAACTTGCAACTTAAATGTTA
>JAQSVH010000004.1:17314925-17325539 GCA_029448705.1 Adansonia digitata
ATTTAATTAATAAAATAAAATTTTTATTTAAATTTAATTATAAAATATAAATATTTAATATTTTAATATATTTAAAATTATAAAATAAGCTTTTCAATCAAGTTTAATCTATGAATACCTCTAATAAATAATTATATTAGAATTACAAATTACTTATAAAAAAAAGAGTTTTGACGACAAAATCGAACCTAAATCATATGAATGACCTATTCCAACCTTATCAATATAACCCAGCCATACATTATCTTATTTCACAAGTTTTGAAGCGCTATATTCCTCGTCTTAAAAAAGTACACACAATTTAATGTTGGATGCTACAAATATTGTTACTCACTCTAATTGAATGGGAATCGGTCGTTTGATTTTTTTTTTCTTCACATTAATTTGTGTTTTTTATTTTAAATTATTGAAAGGGTTAGAGTGAATTACAAGAAAAAAAATTTTCATGTATTATTTTGGTTGGATCGATGAATTATGAGACATTTTTTGACTCAGTTTTATGTAATAAAAACTGTTATACCTCCACAAATGGCGATCGCTGAACCATCCCTGATCCATTGTTCTTACGGAAGGACGATCACCACACGTAACATGAAGGCGATCATCCAACCATGCCTGACAATGACGTGACCTCTCCGACAACAACTTAAATGCGGAGTTGACATCCACTGAATGGCGGCCGACTAACTGAGCTGACCATTAGGCATCGTAGCCTAACACCCAACTCGGTATTGGTCACATCACTACCAAATTGTCTGACACAATGTCTCCAAAAAAATCCTATAAAAAGGGCAAACAAGCTTACATGTAAAGAAAGAACTCCTTAAAAACTCATACACACTATTATATAAACACTTCTCCGACTTAATTATTGGAGAGGACTCCTGAAGTAAAATTTCGACGTCCTCCTGATTCTTTCTATATTATAAGATCTTGCCTGACTTCTGAATACCAACAAAACACACCTCAATAAAAACAATTCCTAAATCGATACATGTTAAGGAATTTGGTTGTGCTTTCTCTCACTTAAGAAGAAGATGTGGAAAGGTATTAAATTTAATTAAATAAACTTAAAAAATAAATGCGTGATCAGTAATGAGTCAGTGCGGTGGGTGATATGGGCGAGAATCTACTGGTATGATCGTCAACACAAATGCAAAATTCCACCCACCACCCCCCGCTCTTTTTTTCTTGGTAGGGTTCTTTGTGGAATATTAGAATATTAGAATATTATTTGACGAAGACGTTAAACAAGTGTTGAGAATGGCTTTTGGGTCCTTCATAGAGCCGATTGTGACAGAATAATTTTGTTTTCATTTTATTAATGGTGGAAGCAGAGAGAATCGAATCCATCAAAAGAAAAGACATCATAAATCGGGAAGTGCTTTTTTTGTTTTTATGTCAGTAAAAATATACTTGCGTAGAGTTTAAAATTTAATTTAATTAATTTATATAATTATTTTTATATAATTATATTTAAAATATTTGTATAAAAAATATATGTATATTTAGATTTTAAAATTTAGTTTAATTAATTTATAAAATTATTTTTTTAAAAAAATATAATTTTTAATCTTATAAAACTTAAATTAATCAAAATTATTTACTAATTAATTTTTAATAAGAGATAATAGATATATTCTCAAAAATGTATTTCTATTTTTTTGAGAATTTGTGAAAGTTTAATTTTAATTATACGAGAATTAAAAAAAATAATTTTTTTAAAAAAATAAAAAAATTCAAGTGTAAAAAAAATAATAATAAAAAAAACATGTGGCCCATTCGGTTTTGATGTACAAAGGAAAACGAAAGGTGGCACACTGACACATCCACTGAGTAGAGCTTTTCAGTAAATGTTAAAGACTAATGTGTGATTGGTCAGCAAATAATTGCTACTTGTGGTCTTCATTTTAAATAAAATTCATATGTTAAAAAAATAAAAATGTAAAATTGAGTTACCATTATTAGTGGAAATAAAAAATCTTAAATTCATTGTTTTATAACAATTCTCCCATGATGATAATTTATAATTTCTTTTTTACTGTAATAAAATTACGCAAACAAAACCAAACATTACAAATAATTTAAAATTATTAGTAACAGCGTTCTAAAGTTTACCTTGCAAATCCAATCAAATTGGCATAAAACTTTTGGATGTAAAAGGGGGTAAAAGTACACGTACAATCTCTAAGTATAATACAGACAAAACACTCACGTACCCTACTTTCAAAGAGACGTGAGCCATGACGTCATCAGAGTTTGATCCATCTCTCTTTCTCTCTCTCAGCCTTCCTATTATTATTATTATTACTATTATTACCACCTTTTTTCATAAACAGGAAATATTAAAACTACTTTTGCCACCCTTAAATATATAATATAATGTAATGTACTAGATTTGAGTATATCTATTATGTGATAGAGATTAAAAAAAATAAAAAAATTGAAATTAAATTAGTGGATAATTTTTTACAGATGAATATTTAAAAAATAAATTAAATAAAGATATCTATATTTATAGTAAATGATATGTTTACATTTTGTTTTATAAATTTATTATAATTTAATTTGAATTTTTGTCAATTCTTTATTAAATTAGTGTTATTTAATTCAATCATAATATAAATTTATGACCGCAAAATCCAATCCATTTCACAGATTTCATATTAATCTACTTTCCATAGAGAGCTTTATAAGAAAAATGGGGACACAGTGAAACAAAGCATTTTAATAAATACTTATTATGTTTTGTCTTACTTTTTAAAATTATTATGTTATCTTTTAAAATATTCTATATTTTCCCTTTATATTTCTCATATATATTTAATATATATTAAAAACATGTGTACCAATATTATATTGATGTATGTTATACATAGTTAAATTATATTTATGAATAAATTATATTATATTTATATATCTATCTATCTTATTATAAAACCATTTGATTTCATTGGTGCTATATTATGAGTTAAATGATATTAATTTAACTAGAGAATTTATAAAAAAAAACTCAAATAAAATTATAATTATAAATATAAATTAAAAGATATCTATATCTTTTCATTTGAAATAATAATTAATTAATTATTTTTTCTTTTAAAAATGTATTCTTTTTTATTTTGAAAAAAAATCCCACCTTTTTACTTTACAAAGATTACCAATTTTTTTTTTAATTTTAATGTATTATTTCTTCAAAGTACAAATTCAAACAAAAAAATCATCACTTTTGTGAGTAGATGGAAACCCAATTTTTTATAATATTTAATTAAAAATAAAAAAATAACTAAAAAAAAGATTCAAGTAGATCGGTTTTGGCCATCCCATCTCTTACCCCGTTGCGTTGCCGTCCGTCTTTCTTTCTCTTTTTTTTTTTTTAATTCACAAATCGCTTAATTTTTGTCTCCTTTTTTTTTTTCATTTACTGATGTTTTGATAGCTGTTCCTTAACACGTAGGCTTTTACCATTGCAAGACATATGTGAATTAATTAATCAACAATTTCAATCTTTCTTCTCTTCTTCCCTTTCTTTTTCTTCTCTTTCCGGGGACAGAAAAAAGAAGTTAGAATCCAAATCCTAAACAACTTCTTCTATTGTACGACGAGACAGTTTTTTTATTTTTTTAAGGAGATTACGGGTTTCTTGTGTGATCACTTTACTGGTTAGTTTTATGTTTTACAGTTTTTATATCATATTCTTGTGGGGGAAAAAAAAAGAACAAAAGGGTTATATTTGGTGTAGTTACAAGTTATTTCATTCATCATTTCTGATGAATGCTTCCCTTTGCCTTTTTTTTTTCCCATTTCTGTCGACCATTGTTTTCCTCTTACAATACTTTAATGTCATGACGGGTACGAAGTTATCAGATACTTAAAAATCTGCCCGTGATCCCTCGTTGAATATTTACTTTATTTTTGTTTTTAACACAACGGTTGATGTTCTTGATGATTGCTAGTTTCTCTTTCGTTGCGCCCTGGTCTTTTTTTATTATTATTATTATTATGATTTGCTTCGAAATGAGTCGGTTTCTGTTACAGGAGCATTAATTTGCACCAGAGAATTGGCGGAAATTAATCGCTGAGAAAAGGGTTGGGCAGGTTCTTTGTATTCTCTGAACAATTGATAGGTATATTACTTGGGAAGTTGAAAAATCATGACTTTCTTCCTTTATGGCTTTGAATGTTTTGCATTTTTACTTTTGCTTTCAAAGCTTTTCTACTTCTAATGATAGCCTGCAAGTTGCACGCTCTTTTGCCCTTTAAGACTCTTTAATTTTTTATTTTTTTTAAACGTAGTGTTTGAGTGGAACAGTTGGACATATTAGTATTAACTTTTTTATTTTCTTTTACAAAGAAAGTAGCCTTTAAATTAATTAATGTTTTTTTTTTCTATGATTGTTGTTTTGAGGATCTTGTGTACTACCGGTTTCTTATTATAATATATTGAATTGTTGAGGTATATTCAGGTTTGAAGATAAAGAGCAAAGATGGAGGATTTATGGACCACGTTTTGTGGGGAATCTGCTTGTTCAGACGGTGATGGAAAGCTGTGCAATTCTACCTTGTGGCATTTCGCTAATCCCTCTTCGTGCATTAATCAGGCGATGATTATTTGTTTCAACATCCTGCTATTAATCATGCTCTTATTCAACATGATTCAGAAGTCATCGTCGAAAACTGTTGGCATTCCTGCGCGCTTTCGAAAACGTTCTTCTTTGCAGATCGCATCTGCTATTGTTAATGGTTGTCTTGGATTGGTGTACTTCTGCTTCGGAATTTGGATTTTGGAAGAGAAGTTGAGGAAAACGCGGACTGTTTTGCCTTTGAATCAGTGGTTGCTAACACTGTTCCAGGGCTGCACATGGTTATTGGTGGGTTTAACTTTAAGCCTCGGGGGTAACCAACTTCCCAAAACACCACTTCGACTGCTGTCCATTCTCACCTTCATGTATGCAGTAATTGTTTCTGTTTTGTCCATTTTTGCTGCTATTCTGAACGAAATAGTAACATTAAAAATAGTTTTAGATGCTCTGTCGTTACCTGGAGCAATATTGTTGCTGTTTTTTGCTTACAAGGGATATAAATATGAAGATGGTGATCGGAACACCGATGACGGTGGCCTTTATGATCCTTTAAATGCTAAGGCCAATGGCAGTACCAAAGCTGAGTACAGCATGCAAGTCACCCCATTTGCCACGGCTGGATGCTTTAGTAAATTCTGCTTTTGGTGGTTGAATCCTTTGATGAAAATGGGCAGGGAGAAGACTCTTCAGGATCAAGATATACCCAAGTTACGCAAGGCAGATAGAGCAGAAAGCTGCTATTTGTTGTTCTTGGAGCAATGGAACAAGCAAAAGCAAGCCAAACCATCATCGCAGCCATCTATTTTGAAGACCATAATATTATGCCACTGGAGAGAGATTTTCATATCTGGATTTTTTGCCTTGCTTAAGATACTCACAGTGTCGTCTGGTCCTTTGATTCTTAATGCTTTCATTTTGGTTGCTGAGGGAAAAGGAAGTTTCAAATATGAAGGTTATTTGTTGGCCATATCACTCTTCTTTGCAAAAAGTTTAGAATCCTTGTCACAGAGACAGTGGTATTTTCGAACCAGACTAATAGGTCTGCAAGTAAGGTCTTTGCTCACAGCAGCTATATATAAGAAGCAACTGAGATTATCCAATGCTGCAAGGTTGATACATTCGAGTGGTGAGATAATGAATTATGTTTCCGTCGATGCCTATAGGATCGGAGAATTCCCTTTCTGGTTCCATCAGACATGGACAACAAGCCTTCAGCTCTGCATTGCTTTAGTGATTCTCTTCCGTGCAGTGGGACTAGCCACAATTGCAGCTCTAATTGTTATTGTCCTCACCGTCCTGTGTAATACTCCACTGGCCAAGTTACAGCACAGGTTTCAAAGCAAGCTAATGGTCGCACAAGATGAGAGACTTAAGGCTAGTTCGGAGGCTCTTATAAACATGAAGGTGTTGAAGCTATATGCATGGGAGAGCCATTTTAAAAAAGTCATAGAAAATTTAAGGGCAGTGGAATACAAGTGGTTATCGGCAGTGCAGTTGCGGAAAGCATATAATGGCTTCCTGTTTTGGTCTTCCCCCGTCCTGGTCTCTGCTGCTACCTTTGGGGCATGTTTTTTCATGAAAATTCCTCTGCATGCTAGTAATGTCTTCACTTTTGTGGCCACACTACGTCTTGTTCAGGATCCCATTAGAGCAATACCTGATGTCATTGGGATAGTTATTCAAGCAAAGGTTGCATTTGCGCGTGTCGTGAAGTTCCTCGAGGCACCAGAGCTGGAGAATGCAAAAGTCCGGCAGAAGCGCCATATGGAGAATGCCGACTTGGCCATTTCTATCAAATCAGGGGGGTTTTCCTGGGAAGAGAATTCTTCAAAACCCACTATAAGAAACATAACTTTAGAAGTTAGGATGGGCCAAAAAGTGGCTGTATGTGGAGAAGTTGGCTCTGGTAAATCGACCCTATTAGCCGCAATTCTTGGAGAAATTCCTAACGTCCAAGGATCTGTAAGTCATTTTGATAAAGGATTGAATGCATTTAGCCCTTTCTCTTAGTATATTGTTGCCTTTCATGCACACAGTTGAGCTTAGTGTTGCGTCCTTTTTCATGAATTTTTTTTTGCTACTAATTTGCTCCATTGTCCAATGCACAGATTCAAGTATTTGGAAAGATTGCCTATGTTTCTCAAACAGCCTGGATCCAGACAGGAACGATACAAGAGAACATATTATTTGGTTCCGCCATGGATAGGCAACGATATGAAGAAACGCTCGAAAGGTGTTCTTTGGTGAAGGACCTTGAATTGTTTCCCTATGGTGATCAAACTGAAATAGGTGAAAGAGGAGTCAATCTTAGTGGTGGCCAGAAACAACGAATTCAACTTGCTCGCGCTCTTTATCAGGATGCTGATATATATCTCCTGGATGATCCATTTAGTGCTGTGGACGCCCACACGGCTACAATTTTATTTAATGTAACCTCAATCTACTATCACCATGCAACTTGTTTTTGTTATCAACTTGTGTCAAACTTAAAGCTGACTTAGATTATTGCAGGAATATATAATGGAAGCACTTGCATCGAAGGCAGTTTTACTTGTGACTCATCAAGTTGATTTTCTACCTGCTTTTGATTCTGTTTTGGTTAGTATATATTTACTCTCCTTGAACATTCTTTCAAGTCTCTGTTTTCAACAAAAATTTTTGTTGTAATGTTGATTTTATTGACAGTTAATGTCGGATGGGGAGATCCTTCAAGCAGCTTCTTATCATCACTTGCTAGCTTCTAGTCAAGAATTTCAGGAACTTGTCAATGCACACAAAGAAACTGCAGGGTCTGGAAGAGTTGCCGAAGTTAACTCTTCCAAGAGACATGGAACGTCCACTGGAGAGATCAAGAAGAGTTATGTGGAAAAACAGTTCAGAGAATCGAAAGGCGACCAGCTGATCAAGCAAGAAGAAAGAGAAAGAGGAGATATCGGGTTTAAGCCATACATACAGTACCTCAATCAGAACAAAGGCTTTTTCTTCTTCTCCATTGCTGCTTGCATGCACCTTTTGTTTGTGTGCAGTCAGATATCGCAGAACTCTTGGATGGCTGCTAATGTTGACAATCCTAATGTTAGCCCATTGAAACTGATCGCAGTTTATTTGGCTATTGGATTTTTCTCAATGCTATTATTGCTATGTAGATCTCTTTCGACAGTTACGTTGGGTATTAGATCTTCTAAATCTCTATTTTCACAGCTACTAAATTCTCTTTTTTGTGCACCTATGTCGTTTTACGACTCCACTCCTCTGGGAAGGATACTAAGTCGGGTAAGCATCTCACTTACTGAATATTGAATTAATCGAAAATGATTCACATAGCTAACATTTATGCCTTTTGCTTTCCATGTAGGTATCTGTTGATCTGAGCATTGTCGATCTTGATGTTCCATTGAGCTTAATCTTTGCTGTTGGGGCTACCATGAATGCTTATAGCAATCTTGGAGTTCTGGCTGTCGTTACCTGGCAAGTCCTATTTGTTTCAGTACCAATTATCTATGCAGCTATTCGCTTACAGGTAAAAGACTCTAGCAGTTTGGAACTGTTCCCATATGCTTTGAAATCTGACAAATTCACGACGCTATTGTCAAATTTTGACTAACCTTGAAAATCTTTTGGTTGTATATAGAACTATTACTTCTCCACCGCGAAAGAGTTGATGAGGATAAATGGCACAACCAAATCCTTGGTAGCAAATCATCTAGCTGAGTCAATAGCAGGAGCCATCACAATAAGGGCTTTTGAAGAGGAAGAACGGTTCTTCGCGAAGAACCTTGACCTCATTGACATTAATGCTAGTCCGTTCTTCCACAGTTTTTCGGCAAATGAATGGTTGATCCAGCGGCTAGAGATACTTAGTGCTACTGTTCTGGCCTCTGCAGCACTCTGCATGGTTTTGCTTCCTCCTGGGACTTTCAGTTCTGGTTAGTACAAGAAAATGTTTCTCTTGTATTCTGATTCAAGAATCTCATATAAATAAATGCTTTTAGGATAAAAATTTATTTCGTAATATTAAGCTAACTGTCTTTTCCATATTAAGCTATAAAAACTGCTAATGTTATTGCAGGGTTTATTGGCATGGCTCTTTCGTATGGCCTTTCATTGAATATGTCCCTTGTGTTTTCAATTCAAAACCAGTGCACCTTAGCAAATTATATCATTTCTGTAGAAAGGCTTAATCAATACATGTATATTCCAAGCGAAGCCCCCGAAGTTATAAAGGAGAATCGTCCTCCATCCAATTGGCCAGCTTTGGGTAAAGTGGATATCTGTGATTTGCAGGTATAATTTTTTTCTTTTCATATACATAGTAACTTATATACAGCACCAGTTATACTGAGAAAATTTATCTGAACAGATCAGATATCGGCCTGATGCACCATTAGTTCTTCGAGGAATCAGTTGTACATTTCAAGGAGGGCAAAAGATTGGTATTGTTGGCCGAACTGGCAGTGGGAAGACAACTCTAATCAGTGCTTTATTCCGTCTAGTTGAGCCTGCTGGAGGAAAGATTGTAGTTGATGGCATCAACATCTCTACTATTGGCCTCCATGATCTGAGGTCACGTTTTGGAATAATACCTCAGGATCCTACCCTTTTTAGTGGAACTGTGAGATACAATTTGGATCCTCTATCCCAACATACTGACCAGGAAATATGGGAGGTAAATTTTTACTTCTTTTTTTTTTTTTGGGCCAAGGATTCCTCCCTTCTTGTTAATGCTATGAATATTGTGGATTAGCTGATTTTTCAACTGCATTTAAAGGTTCTCGAGAAGTGCCAACTTCGAGAGGCTGTTCAGGAAAAAGAAGATGGACTGGACTCCTTAGGTAAATGATCTGAAATTTGACCATTGTCGTATGCTTATTCGCCTTACGGTGGCTGTTTACTGATAAAACCAATTGGTCATGCAGTTGTGCAGGATGGATCAAACTGGAGCATGGGACAACGGCAATTATTTTGTTTGGGGCGTGCTCTCTTGAGGAGAAGTCGAATATTGGTGCTTGATGAAGCAACTGCATCGATTGATAATGCAACTGACTTGATTTTACAAAAAACTATTCGAACCGAATTCGCAGATTGTACTGTTATCACAGTTGCACACAGGATACCAACTGTTATGGATTGCACTATGGTACTTGCGATCAGTGATGGTGAGTTTCTTTAATGCTGACCTGAGAAGTGACTTTTACCTATGAATGTACTTTACGCTGCATGCTCTTCTTCTTTCATCTCAGCAAGCATCTATCCATATTTGCCACACTCAAAGCAAAATCAAACTCCAAGTGGCGGAGCCCTTTGCTTGCGGGCTGAGCAGGGCAGATAGGGACCAGCCTATTGCTAGTCGGATTGGCTTTAACATATGGATGAATGTTGTTTTTGTTTTTGTTTTTGTAATATTTCAGGCAAACTTGTGGAGTACGACGAGCCAACGAAACTAATGGAAAGAGAAGGGTCACTATTTGGGCAACTTGTGAAGGAATACTGGTCCCATTATCACTCTGCTGAGTCACATTGAAGTTCACAATTTTTTTTTCCTAGGAAAACCCTTTCACCCCCGGCTTTGATTGAAACAAGTGCAATTAAGAAGCAGGATGCATAGATGAAATAATGTTGCTGGGTTTAAAAGGGAAAAGAAAGGAAGCTTTAAATTCTTGTTTTCGAGGAACTACAACACAATGGGGCTCAAAAGCCATACATATTAGCTTTACTAGAAGCTGGAGAAAGCAGAAGACAGCACGAGGTTTTGAAGACTTTTCAAAGATATTGTGGGTCCTGTAGATTTGCCTTGGAACATCATTATTCCTAGTTTCTCAAGGCAGTGAATTTGTAAATTTGCCTATTTTTCAACTAATCCCGTTATGCTCACTATATAATCTTCTTAATGGCTTTCGAAATTTTACTTGGAACTTTCTGCAACTCTGCATAGCTAGACTGTGCCATATTTATCATAACTATGAAGGAAAATGCAGTTGGACTAGTATTGCCTTGCCACAAAACATCTGTTCTTCAGAGCTAGAGAATAATC
>JAQSVH010000004.1:17347010-17375480 GCA_029448705.1 Adansonia digitata
ATCATTTTGTTCTCTTACTTTTTAATTTTTTAATTATAATTTAAATAATTTAATTTGAAAATAATCAACCAAAATGAATCGAATTAAAATAATTATAAAAAATAATTTTGAGCTTTTGTGCATGAAAGGGCTATAGTTTTTTATTCTCATTTTTATTCTCTCTTACTTTTTTTAAAAAATATTTTTTAACAAAAATTATGATTTAAATAATTTTTGTATTATAAGATCTAAAATAAACGTAATTGATACATTATTTTTTATGATAATAGAACATTTTCGATTTAAGAAAAAATTATAAATATAAAATTTGAATTTATTTAAATTTAAATAATAATTTTTATTGATTAGTAAAACTTTTTATTTTTTAATCTATATCTACCACCATAGACTACTCTTATTAGTTACTTAAGCAATTAAGCAATTCCTTAAGATAAATTGGAGGGCTACAAGTTACAATGGAATGGAAATATTACCACCCCCAAGTAAAGACCTATTGCAAACAAGTAAGAAAATAATAAATTTAATAGGAAGCAAAGTAATGCAAGAATATTCGGTTTTACTCCCAACCGTTTCGAACGAAATAGTCAAATAGTTATAGCTCAAAAAGCAGTTTAATATTAATAAAAGATAAAAAAGGGCAAAAAACCTCCGTACTGTTGTCGATGCAAACTTGGTTCTATTCATCCTGCAATCTGCACCCTCTGTTTTAGTCTTTGTTCTTACATTGCGCCAATACTATTGGCGATTTCTGCGAGCTCCAATTTCTTTCTTTAAAATTTCAACGGAAAATCTCTCACCGCTTCGTCACCTTCCTCTCCCGTTACAAGTTTTTTTTTTTTTCCTTTTCATTTCCCACTTTCTGTCAATCTCTCTCATTTAACAATGGCTGAAGTGGCGGCCACTAGATCGATCTGTGGTTCATTCTTCAACCAGGGCTTCGAATCCGTTCAAGAGCAAGTGGACAAGCTTAAGACTGTGAGCTTTGTTTCGAAAGTGCTGGCAGGTGACGAGGAGAAGAGCAAGAGAATTGTGGTTAGCAGGAACTCTCAGATTATCGCTAAGAGAGCCGTACATGCCGAGCCTTAAGTTATTTTCGTATCGCCGGAGGATGTACCGAAGGTTTGTGTCACTAGGAACCTTCTTGAACGTCCTTTTTGCTTATGTGTTTGGTTGCTGACAGAGCATGCGAAAAGGAAAAATGGGAGTCGAACTTTTGTAAATCTTAGTTAATGTTTTTAGTTAGGAGCTAAGTAAGCAATAGGCTAAAATTATATGAATGCAGTGATACTATGGAGCGTAATCAAGGTCTACAAGGTTCTGTTTAGTTTGTTGAACATGATTATCCTATTATTATTACAATTTGCACCATCCGTAGCTGGAAATCTTGGTTATTTATTTATTTTTTTCTAAAAAGGGGAAGTCTTCTAGCCATGGCATACTATCGATGACTTTACAGAAAGTCTGGCGCTACTGCGCTGCGTTTTCTAACAAGAGACCAAAAAATGAGAAAAGAATAGGACCCAAGTCAAATTTCCCGGCGAGATATTGTTACAAGCCGGTGTTTGGTCTTCTGTGGGTTATATTTGTGCTACAGAAACTATCTAAAAAAAAGAATGGCATAAATATGAATGATTAAGGGCATGATAGCCACGAGGTTCCCCTCTTAACGTAAAAGAAATGGAGCCTTGATGTTTATAACAATTTGTTTTTTCTGGTTAGAATGAAGAAGTCTGAATTATACGTCCTAGCTCACTTAAAATTTAAGTTTTGGGCTTATTTACATTAGTATATATAGAGGGCATTGCAGTTGCATGGCCTAGTCAATATGTTGTAATTGCCATTATATCTATGGTCAAAGAACTTATCATAGACACTTGCAGGGAGAAATTCTTTGGAATCATTGCTTGTAACCTTTCTTACTATTTCTTTTTTTTTTTTTCAGGGGAAGGAACAATATGAGCCGTTAAGGGGGATTCAACAAGTAGGTGATACATCAGTCGGTATGTCGTCCAGACCTATTGTTAGATGTAAAACAAAGATTGTTTGCACTATTGGTCCTTCAACAGACACACGAGAAATGATATGGAAATTGGCCGAGACTGGAATGAATGTTGCTCGCTTGAACATCATGGAGACCATACATCTCATCAGAAAGTTATTGATTTAGTTCAGGAATATAATGCTCAATCCAAAGACAACACTATTGCAATCATGCTTAACACCAAGGCAAGTTTTGCTTAATTTCATTCTTTTTTACGGTGTAAAGCCTTTATTTCAGGTTGCTTGACTCAATGAGTTTGGTATTGTAAGAGTTAGACAAAGCATGAACCTTTCTTTTTTAAAATTAGTCGGAGTTTTGTCCTCTTAATAATGCCCTTATCATAAACTTATATGAACTTTCCAAATTTTTTCTTGGATTTTGGACACAGGTTCTGTTATGGTCTTGAGTCATGACCATAGCAGTCTATTTGAGTAAGCCTGCAAGCATGTACGAGTGACAGTATATCAGTGATTTTCTGGTTTGGGTACTTAGTGGGAGAGGCTGTAATTTAAATATACATACGTACATGTCTGCGCATATAGTTTTTATTTTCATTTGTTGGTTATCCTTGTGAGGTTGTGATCCATTAATAGAGCTTCTCATGAATTTACAAGGTTGTAAAATATGTTGTTGCTGTTATGATGAAGTTGTCTAGTGTTATAATTGGTTGGACATAGTATTGCTGGCAACAATAAAACAACTGATGTTATGTAATTTTCTCCAATTGTTCTAATACTTTTAATTTTTTAAATATTCATTTATTGTGTTCTTATGATTCTTGGTTATGTTTATTAGGGTCCTGAGGTTAGGAGTGGCGACTTGCCCCAACCAATTACATTAACGATTGGGCAGGAATTCAGTTTTACAATTCGGAGAGGGGTTAGCACACCTGATTGTGTCAGTGTCAACTACGATGATTTTGTTAATGATGTAGAAGTGGGCGACATGCTTCTTGTTGATGGTATGCTACCATGATACTTTCAAAAGCACGTGAAAGTATGCAAGTTTTATATTTTCATTTTTATGTTTTAAATGTTGGTTAATCTCAGTCCCCCTCCCCTTCCCCCGTGAAACTAGCAACCAGCATGCATGCGCAAAGTCATATCAAAATTTTCAAGTGAAGCGCAGCTCAGTTCTAGATTTATGCTCATCTTTTCCCTTTAATCTGAAAATATGATATGCTATTAGTGTTATGATTCAATGGTCGAGAGTGTAAGACTGCGAATATGTAGTTTGGCTTTGGGTGTATTTGCTGAACAAATAATTTAATGATCTAGAAATGAATTAGAAGGTTTTTACTGCATCTGTTATGTTCTTCAGAATTTAGCTAGGGGTGGGTGTGTTGGTGTGTTGTCAGGTGTGACGTCTGCCTAAACATAAACATGAGAAGTGAACAAGATCATCTAATGATAATGCAACTACACCTATGCAAATGCACTTCATACTTTCTTGGGTCTTTGTCAAGTCAGGAATGAAGCATTCAGCATTATAGAGGAAGTTTGTTGGTTCTATTTACTTAAGTTGTTCAATTGAGTGAAAGTACATAGTAGCATACAATCATCTTTTCATTTCTAGGCTAACGTGTATCCTTTCATTATCAAACAAGAAATTGGTGTTCTAGATCAGTCTTAACTAGATTATGAACATGAAGCACTAGAAAAATCTCAAGGGACATTTTTTTGTTGTGTTGATTATCCGCTCCTCTGATTTTTGATTCATGATTTAGGTGGTCTGATGTCATTAATGATGAAGTCTAAGACAGAAGATTCAGTGGTGAGCTTAAGTCTAGGTGGCATTTAAATGTCTGGGGAAAAGGTGCTACACTGCCTTCTATTACTGGTTGGTCCTTGAATTTTAATTGTTGTTATTTCTGTTACTTCATAGATTTCCCACTTACCTTCTCTTCTTTCTCTTGCTCCCCCTTTACATTGTTGAGGGATTGTGAGGAGCAACAGATTAATTATTTCAATTAGTTTACTGCAGAAAAGGACTTGGATGACACAAAATTTCGGGTAGGCAATAAAGTTGACTTTTATGCTGTTTCCTTTGTTAAAGATGCTTAAGTGGTTCATGAATTGAAGAATTATCTGCGGAGTAAGTTATATTGAGTTTTTCATGAAATAACAACTGTGAAGTTGGTATATGCCTTTAATTCTCCACTAATGATTTTTTTCCTTTGCTTTTATCGGGTTTTGATGGAGATATTCATGCTATTGTTAACATTGAAAATGCAGACTCTATTCCAAATCTGCATTCAATTATGACAGCTTCTGATGGGGTGATCACTTGAATCTTTTCACTGGACTTTAATGCAGCTAATTTTAAGGTTATTTATGCATAGAAAGGTGGAGTTAGTTTTCTGAATATTTCATACTTTGAGTTCTATCTTTGCCGAAGAAAAGAATTCTTCAATTTAGGAAAATTGGCGCTAATTTATTATGAGGCTTTTTATTTCAAATATTAAATAGCATCTGCAGAGTTTAGCTTTTACTTCTATTTACTGTCCTATCTATTGTATCAAGGAGGGTCGTGGAAGTATGGAAGATAATGTGATTTGAAAGTAAAATTTAGTTGGTGCCACTTCAGAGAAATATGTGGTAATGTAAAAAGTAATGCATGTTCTTTTATTTTAGGCAATGGTTGCCAGAGGAGATCTTGGTGCAGAGCTTCCTATCAGGGAGGTCCCTTTGTTGAATTGTAAGGACTGGATTTAGATGAATTATCATGCGTATTTTCTTAAACAGTGAAGAAATGAAATTGTGTTTATTTATCCATTCAGAACTCTACTTGGTGTAAAATGTAGGAAGAGACAATTAGAACATGTTGAAGCATGGGGAAAGTTGTTATTGTGGCAACTGATATGCTTGAAAGCATGATTGTTCAGCCAACACCAGCAAGAGCAGAGGTATCTGACATTGCCATTGCAGAGTGCTGATGCTGTCATGCTTTCTAGAGAAACAGCTTATGGAAAGTAAGTTAGGAAGTTACTTACATTGTTTTTCAGAATTTTATTTTAACTTATTCCTTTTCATATCCCTTTTTTCTTATATGGCAAGCCACCCTTGTTAATTTTTCTATTAAAAGTAGGTAAGGATTTCAAATTTTCTTATGCTAATAAATAATTATCTATATTAGATAATAGTTCAGTTTAGAAACTTCCTTTGAGGTATTCTGGAAGATTTATTGAATATCATTTATCCTAGTTTGGTGAAGTTAGAAGAATGCTCAAAAATAAACCTTGCAAATTTCCATTGGGCATAAATCGGAATGTCATATCTGCCAGCTTAATTTGCCTTTGCTCTTCAGCAGTTAATTGTATGGAGTGTACATGCAAATTACAATACCTATATGCACTCTAAATAGATTTCACTTTTGTGCAGGTTCCCGTTGAAAGCTGTTAAAGTGATGCATACAGTTGCACTATGAACTGAATCGACCATATCTGGTGATGAAATGCCACCTAATCTTGGTCAAGCTTTTAAGGTCAGTTAACACACTGCATGCACTTTCTACATTCTTTATGCCTCCTTTTTTGTTTGTTTCTTGCTCAATATTCTTAATGCTGTTTTTTTCTTCGAAAACTATCAATACTGACTGGAGTTACTTCTTTGTAGAGCCATCTGAGCGAGATGTTTGCATATCCTGCAACTCTGATGTCAAATACTCTTGGAGTCTACACTGTTGTCTTCACTATGAATGGTTTCATGGCTATATTACTTGGCCATTATCGTCCTTCTGGCACCAGTTTTGCTTCACAAACGAAACGAGTGAGTTTCACCCATTCCTGAATCTCAAATTTATTACCTTATTGTTGGTGTTGTTTAATCTCAGTTAAAGGCTCCTCCCTTCTCTCTCTCTCTCTCTCTCTCTCTTTTTTGGGGGGGTGGTGGTGGTACGGATACGGGTACGAGATATGGTAATTTTTAAAAATCTAGGGTATGGGTACGTTAATATTATAAAAGATATTTTATGTTATATATGTTATATAAAAGAAATTGAAATTTCACATAATAACATAATAAAACAATATATAAATTTCAACCTAACATAAAACACATAAAAAACATGTATTTTTTTTTTCTTAAACACATTTAGGGCTGGGGCTGGGGTTGTCGGGAAGTTATGAGGGACATTGGCTCTTGTCTGAACAGTGGTTTCTTGTAAATCTATGCAGCAATAGTTTAGATGATGCTCTTCTCCATGTAGGGTGGTTGTAGTTCAAAGTGCAAAATTTGAAGAGCGCAAGCCAATAATGAAAAGAGGGAAGGCCAATAATGAAAAGAGAAATCAAAATATGGCCTACGGCAAATTTGGCCTGAGTCATACCCAAGCTGTAACCAAAGCCAATACCCATTGTTGGATAAAAATTTTAGCAAGTACCTGGTACGTATCAAAACGTACCCAATGTGTATTGGTACCTGGTATGGGTACTCTAAGTTTTTGGGCGTACTCATGCTTCAGAGTCAGTAGCGTATCGCCGAACATGAGTATCTACCATTATTGAGCTTTGTGCTTTAAATGGTTTATTGACAATTACTATTAATTGTCATGCCGGAAAAGGATACAGTAGAGATTGGCTTCGCATCAAGGAGTCTGTCCCATATACATGGAGTTCTGAGATGATGCCAAGGAAACCTTTTAGAGTGCTTTGGCTTTGTTGCAGGTATGGGTTTATTGGAGATTTGGTTATGAAAATTCCCTTTAATTGGCTGTTAATTATAGATGTACTCGCTCATGCATTTCACCTTTATTTTGGACCTAGGTTCAAGTTGTTGTCTTGAGGTATCCAGTTGAATTGATTAAAATGTGTAAATATTTGAAAACCTTCATGTATTATTGTGATACTGGGGTGCATTGATGCTTGGGTGTTTTCAGTACGAAACTTAAACCAGGTTGGATCCATTTTTGAGTTGGACTGGTATTGACCTTGAACAGAGTTTTCTGCTCATTCTTTCTAATTGGTATTTTTCTCACTTTCTATACTAGGAATTTTTCATGATAACCGATTTTGAAATGCTTACATAAAGGGTGTTCAGATAGTTGCTGACCTTTACCGTGGGCTAGATGATATTGGCTAGCAAGATATGTACAATTATCATATGTCATTATCACGAATCCTAATATTCAGAATACCAGTCGTTATGTCTATGGAGCCCGGTTCATTTGATCATAAGTGCACCTTGGTGCTGTTTATTGCTTTCCTTCTGTTTTCTTGCAAAAAGGATCAATTCTTGATATACTGTCCTGGAACTACTTTTGTGCTTTGTTTCTTGATGAATTATATGATTGGTATACAGAAGCAACGAATGGTGAAGGAGGGAGTCGAGGTAGCACTTGTTCCGAGTGGCAGATGGCCCATCTGGCGATTCCAGTCCACTCACCATATTCAGGTCTGCAAAGTTTAGAGGCCGAAGAAAAAAAGATGGAGAGCCCATTTGACTGAGTTTATCTTCTTCATGCTAATTATAGTTTCAAACAATAGTTAGATTAGATTCCCTAGTATTTTTTTTCTATTTAATTTTGCGGCTCTTTTATTTTCACCCCCAAACAAACAAAGCAGTTAATCTTGGTTTGTCTGGGGATATAGTTTAGATAATCCTAGTTTTTGATTCAAGATTTGTCTCAGTACAAAATATGAGCTAGGGCTAGGGGCTAGGGCTGTTAGATCGAACTTGAGCTTGTTTCTTGTTCGAAGGAATGTGATCATCATCACCTCCCCTATATTTTATTGCGTTGGGGTCACCAGTATGGCAACGGTGTAGTTTGATGGGATCGTCAAACATCGATACGATCCATGTAGGCGATTTTTCTCCATTTGAAATCAAATCAAACTATAGGGAATAGTTGGGACATGATGTTGTGATTTATCTTGGTTTTAATCAAACTTGGAAAATCACCTTGAGCATTACACCACCGTGCGTGCTTTAACATCAGCCCAGCTTGACCGGCTACTAGCTTGCCGGTCGCCATTTTTTTTTTATGACAACGTGTGCGTGTGTATGTATTTTCTGGATATAATTCTCTTAGAAAAGGTTTAGCTAACGAATTGTTCTAAGTTTTTATCTAAAATGATATTTTCTTTCAACGTGTTAAAAATCAACAGATTAATTATCATAATTGATAAAAATATTTATTATTAATAAAACGATAAAAAATGTTAAAAAAAAATGTTCTTAGAACACTTTGTGAGGGTATATCTCTTTTTTTTTGGCAATGTGCCATACTGTACAGCAACTTTTTCTTTGTATTCTTTCTTTGATTTCTATTTTCTAGTATGATTATATTTCATAATATATGTGAATTTTTTTAAATTAAAAATAAATAAATAAAACTACGTATATATATTGCGTGAAAAGTTAAAAAGAAATTGTATCTTTCACAATTATATGATATTAAAAGATATATATAATCTTAGTTTTATGTTTATAATAAATTTATTTAATTTTTTTATAAATTCATCAACGGAGTCTTATAACATTAAGCCAATCACTCATATTATAATATATATATATATATAATGGATAGATTATATATAGAATAGATGATTGATAACTTTTGGGAGCATCATTGTAACTAAACAATGTAAAATCAGGAAAAGAATCGTGAAACGTTTAATCATGCATAGGAGAAATATATACACGGCTTAAACAGACTCCTAAAAAAATAATTTGATAAGTTCAAGTGAATAATTTTTTTTTAATAAATGTGATATAGAAAAAAGTTAAAAAAAATCAATATTTTGTATTTACATGAATTAGATAAATGTTAATAAGTGCTTAGCAACATTTATTAATATTATATTTATATAAAAAATAATTAACTCATTATTTTTTAAATTTAATAAAAATAATATATTAAATATAAAGTAGGTTTAATATAGTTGTTCAATATTATTAGTAGAAATTGTTAATAGAATTTTTTTAAATTATTATTATTATTATTATTTTAATTCTCATATGAATTCATCAATTGTATTGGACAGCCAAATTTGAAATTTAAATAAGAGTCTTAACGGGCCTAGTGGTTGCCTCATGATTAGAGAAGGTCAAGGCCTTTCTTTTTTATATCCTGTTTGTCCTTGTTCTTAATCCACCGACAATCTTCTTCCACGTCACTTCTACCCTCGAATCCTCATTATATTCCCCACAGTACCTGATCTATCTCCGAACAAAATTAAAAAGCGCGGGAAATTTTGCATCTCAATTGGCGCCAAAAGAGCCCTAATCGGCCAATTAAAAAAAAAAAAAAAAAGAGCCCAAATCGGCCAATCTTCCAACACTTATCATTTTTCCTTTTCTTCAAGAATCTTCGTTTTCCTATTTCTCTAGCAAAAAAATTTTATAAATTTTCATAATTCTTCAAAATTTTTTCTCAGATCTGATTTCTTCATCATCACTCAAAACCTTAGTGTCCATCAGGTTCTTCGTCTCAAACTCCCAATTCGAAACTCTAACTACCCCAAAAAAATGGACATGGAGGGCTTATCCGGTATCTGTGCTAGTCTCGGCATCCTCGAAGAAGATCAGATGACGAAACAAATGGTCTACACAAAGGGCGAGCACTGTCTAGGTAGTCATTTGCCATTATTGAAGTGAATTTTTGTTTGATTTATTTATCTATTCAGCGAATATAATTTGTGTTTGACTAATCTCGTTTCAAATAACTTACCGGCAGATGCTTTGAAGGATTTACTGAGGTTTTTAAGACGGGACGATCCACAAACGCGAGAAGTATTTAAGCAAGTCTGCAGATGGAATATTGTTTCAAAAAACTTGATTCCAATCATTGAAAATTGCCACCATGATCGGAATTTGGTGCTAAATGCAGGTACATTTGATGTTAGGGTTTTTAGGCCATTTAAAAAAAAAGATCTGTAGTAAAGTAAATTGTTGAGCATTTAAAGTTATTTTTTTCCTTTTGTTTTTGAATTTTCCAGTGAAAGTTTTAGTTTTTCTTTCAATGCCCATCGAGCCTTCCTCTAGTGATATACCTCAGCAGATTGAGTATCTTTGGAACATGAAGTTTTCTCTCACGAGCAGTGATGCTGTTGCTGTTATAGTTTCCCTTCTTGAAGGTCCACTTGAAAATTTGGAATGGTAAGCAAGAAAATTTTTTCTTCTTTTACCAATGGTTCCTTTAACTGCATGCTTAAGGTGCAGGAAAAAGGAAAAGAATTATATATTGCTTGGAAGCCTGCCCAAGTTGTTGTTCAACAAAAACAAATGAGTTTAACTGTTTATGAAACCTTCAGAATCAAAGTTCTAGCAAAGCTCGTTAGATGCTGTGATACAGGACATTCATCTTTTTGGTTGCATTTGAAGCATTTCTGCCATTAGATTCCCTCTTATTCAACGTGTTGATATCAGCCTAAATAGTTAATCTCTTCAATTTCAGTGAATTATTCTCGGAGGATGACTGGAAATTGGTCCAGCTGGTATTAACCTTATTTCGCAACTTTCTTGCCATCCAAGATATTTCATCTCTACAAAAGGCGGGCCAATTTTTATCATTGAGAGACAGATTTCTTGAGCTTTTGTTCCGTGAGAATGTGATGGACTTAATTATAGTTATAACTCAGCAGATTGGTGGTTCTCGTAGCTATCTTCGTCAGGATAACTTGCTTCTATTAGAAATTTTTCATTACATATTTATGGGTCAAGACCCAGAGTTAATTTCCAAAGCTCATTTGAAGGGTTCTGAGGTCTGTTTCCATTTGTTTCCATCTAATTTTGTATGATTATTCAGTTGATTAATTCAATCCACATGTCCACATACTTGTTTTTAATGATCTTTATATGATAGGAAGGTGGAGATGCCAAGGCTTGCATTGATGATCTGAGGTTCATCATTGAAGAGGAGGCAAAGAAAAGAAGGGTTTCAAGACTCCAGCATACTGCACGTCATTCACAGTTTAGTGGAACATTTACACGGCTTACTATGGTATGCAGTATCATTCTCATTGATATTTTGATACTTAGCGGGAGTTGCATCTACAAATTTAATAAATAATCAATGTTTATCTGTCAGGGAGGTTCTACAGTAGTGTACAAGGGAAACCCTAATTTTTCTTCTCAAAATGATCTGCTTAAATCTCAAAAAGGCCATGGGATTTCAACTCAAAAAGCTGTGAGGGGACTTGGATATCTGCCTGCAATGAGGAAGAATAATTTGGCATTGCTTCATGATTTTGTGAACCAGTTTCTTTCTGGAGGCTACAATGGTATACACTTTGGAAGGAAATGCCAACATGTTTGTGTCATCCCACCCCCACCCCCACCCCCACCCCCATCCCTATTCTCCTTTTCGCTTCCTTTCTTTTCCTTATCCTTTTATAGTTCTGCTGATACTTAAATGTATATTGAATGTGTGTCAGTGTTGATGAAATCTGTTCGTGAGGATATAGAGAAGGAACATCACACAATTCAGAAGGGTGATATAATTGTTTTCTTTAAGGTTGCTGAGTTTGTAACTTCTTTTCAATATCATAAGTTTTTGACCTCAAAGGTGAGGAATACTCTAATTTCTTCTTGTTTTCTTGTAGACATGTTACATCCACAGTCAAACTTGTAGTAATGAGTAAATGCATGTTCTCATCTATAAATTGTCTTTTACATGTGAATCATCATAGGTCATTATATTATTGATTCCTGGAGTAAACTCCTCATTATCTAAAGCTGTTAATTGCATATTTTTGTTACATGTGTATGTTAAAATTTATGTTCAAATCTTTAAGTATTGGGAAGTGCGGGTGAATCGAATCCCTTGAAACTAACTTCCATACTTCTTAAATGTGTCAAATTGGAAGGATTTGAGCGTATAATCTCATAGTACAATGTTTTCCAGTTTTGTGATTGAGATTTAAACTTTGTTCTAGCAATGATTTCAAATTTGTGAATTCTAGGGTCCCTTAGTTCTCCAGTCCAGTAGCAAAGTAAGTATGAGTTGTTCCTGCCACCATCCTCACCTTTCCGGAAATTTATCCAACCTTTTTTTCCCTTCTATCCAAGCACACTGTTAAACGATTTTAGTTTTAGAGGGCAGCACTGCTAGAGAATAATGTTTTCATCTTATCAACTACGGACTAGGGAGTTCGCATAATTGGATGCTTTCAAGTATATTTTCATGGTTATTGAAAGTTTGACTGTGATAAATAAAGAATATTGGTGGGAATGATTTACCAGTCCTAAAATTTCCTCTTTCTTAATGGTTGGTTAGTGGGTTGTGTCCAAAAGGGACACAACTAATTATGAATAAATGGTGCCAAGAAAGTCTTGATGCCCACTTTTGATGGTTTTTGTTTTGTACCTATTGACCCCTCCTTATTTGTTTGGTGTTGAAATTTCTTAAACATCTGGGCATATGTTATATGTGGTCTCCTCATGAAACTTTGAAATTGGTCTTGCTGTAGCTTTTCTGCCCCAAAAAATTAAAGTTCTGGTTGAAAGCTTCTTATTGGATAGTTAAGATTGGTTACTGTTTAGATCGAAAAGCTTAATCTCTAAGTATTGTTGTTCTTGTGCAGTGAGTTTCATTCCTTCAATAGTAGTTTGTTGTATTCCTTCTATCTGACATAGTTAATGGCTTCATTATACTAATTACTTTTTTTTATTAATAATTGTTGCATTTGACATGGTGCCATTTAACAGCCAACTGCTGGCAATGCTACATCTGAAGCTTGTGCCGATAAATGTGCTGATAGCACATTTTTCCAAGGTGACATATGTGGACCAATTGCAGCATCAATGAATGAATCAATGTTCCAAGTGGTGATTTCAAGATGGCGTAATGCATTTGAATGCTTGAAGGAAACTAATGACTACAAGTTTCTATCTGCAGCAAGTTCCCTTCTGAAAAATATGGTGATATACTTTGATTATCTATACTTTAATATGCTTGCTTTGTGGAGTTTGTTTATTGTTGAATTGGATATTGTTTATGTTAGCCTGTATTTCTTTCTCCTATGTAGTAGCAGGCTAAGATACAGATATAAATGTAGTTGCAACTTACTATGCTTAAAAAGCTAAGATTTGCAGAATCTTTCTTTCTATGTATCAATAAAAAAGGGCACTTCACACTTTCTGATACGGACAAATCTTCTTTTGTTGAGATGATGATAAGTCATCTGCTAATCTTGGAAATTAAGAAAAAACAGTTTCTAATTTGTCATGGGATTTTAGCTCACCCTTTTGAAAAGCTTCTACCTTGGTTGAGTGTAAAAAGCTAACATTTGCAGAACCTGTCTTTTATGTATCGATAAAAAAGGGCACTTAACACTTTCTGATATGGACAATTCTTCTTTTGTGGAGATGGTGATAAGTCATCTGTTAATCTTTGAAATTAAGAAAGAACAGTTTCTAATTTGTCATGGGATTTTAGCTCACCCTTTTGAAAAGCTTCTACCTTGGTTGAGTGTAATGATCTGCTTACATGCTACTCCTATTAAATGGATTTTCTCCCTCTTTGTTTCCTTAATGCAGATTCGTATGTTTGATTTGGTGTTTAATTTATATCCAGAAGATTCTAAGGAGCCTCAGACAGCTCGCATCCTTCTTTACAAGCTATTTTATGATCAGACGGACCAAGGAATGACCCAGTTCATTCTGAATCAAATCAAAATGTTCAACTCTCGCAAGCAACCCAAAAGGTTTTTTCTCAATCTAAGAGAAACAAGTGTTGATATTAACAGATGTGTTTGAAACCATTTTCAATAACCTTGGTTTTAATTTTTTTAATCTGTTCCCAATTTTTTATTATGCTTATTTTTGAGAAAGACTACAATCTTTTTAGATAAAGAGGAATATTCCTCCTCCACCCCTTATTTTACATGTTATATATATATATATATTTGTGTTGCATATTGATTGCATGATGAGGTGACAACCTATGTTCTATAGGTATGCATCGCTCTGACCTGTAAATTCTTTTGCCGTTTAATTTAATGTAACCTATAAAACTTTATTAAGCTTTTATAATCGTCTGAGGACAGCCCAAAAGAGAAAAAATAGCGACTATCAGCTAAAAATTGTTGTATACATGGACATTTTTACTTGCGAAAAACATTTTGTTGCTTTGGGTATACAGAAAAAAATGTTTTTCATGGCTGCTCGAATATTTTGCTACTGCTGATATTTTATTTTTATTTTTATCAGTGATCTTGCAGTTTTGGTAGAAATGATATATGTAATTATGCAGCTCATGGAGAATCTTCAAGCACGTGGCTCATTAAGGGTATGTTAAGCTTTAAATTTTATGGTGGATGGGGAACAAATACACTGTTTAAGTTAGAATGTAGCTAGTGAATGAAAGCCTTAGTTCCGTGACCTGCTTGGCACATAGGAAACTCACTATTGTAAGAGATCCAATCATTGCAACCAATTGCTAAATTTGACTTCAGTTGTCAATTAAGAAAAGTGATTATTGGAATAGTTTTGAACTTTCCTCCATACTTTTGATTAGGGAAAGTGGTTATGCATTAATGGTATTTAAGTATTTTTTGGGTACTGAGTTAGTTGGGTATATCACACATCCGCCTCAATTATTCTCTAACTACATGCAATTAGCAAAGTTCTCTATCTTTAGCATGAAATCTGTCTCTAATGGAAATCATTATTTCTCTATCCTTTTTCCTTTTGCAGTTAAATTCTATGGAAAAGTCCTTTAGTTTTATTATGCAACTTTTTCTCCCTCCCATTTTTCGCCCCATGTGCCTGCCTGTTTTTTCCATTTCATCAAGCCATGTTGATTTTTAGATCGATACACTTGCATCATCCTTGCTTCACATGGATTTCTAATTTTGCTTTGACGAGCTTTCTTCTCTTTTATCCTTTTCTGTTCTAACGTGCACTGAAATGTAATTACATGATTAAGGTTTCTAGAAAATCAAGGAAGGGAAAGAAGAAGAAAGCAGTTAGTGACAATGTTACCAAAAGTGAACAGCTTGAAGACCATACTGCTGCACCAGATGTGGTTGGTTCCTCAGTTTGTGAACGATCAGCAGAATTTGTGTCAGAACAAGAAAACCCAGTGAAGGAGACATCTGATTTGAAAGAAGATACTGGTACATCTCTCTTGGTTGATGAACTAGGAATGTCTGAGACAAAGATGGGAAGTCGTGGAGATCTGCCACAGGATGATTATAATACACCTGTTCATGGTGATGATGATCTTTGTTGCAGGACTGATGATTTTTCTGGAGACGAACAAGCACCCGCTGTTAATGAAGTTGACTTTAAAGTTTCTACTCTCATTTCAGCTTTTGCAAATTGCAGCATTATTCAAAATTTATGCTGGTTACTTAAATTTTATAAGAGCAATTCCAGGGATACAAATCACTACATTATAGGCTTATTGCGGAAGATAACTGATGACCTCGAGCTTGCTCCAATGCTTTATCAGGTTAAAACTTGGAACTGCATTTTCTTGTAGAGCATATGGAGAATTATTGAATGGAGAAAACCTAACATATGTTTTATTATGTACAAATTTTTGCAGTTGTCAATCCTAACAACGTTCTATGACATACTGAAAGAGCAGAAGTTGTCTCCAAGTGAGGACCACACAGATATTATTGCCTTTATTACTAGTGTGGTCAGAAAAATGCTAAAAAAAATGAAGCACCAGCCTCTTCTTTTTATTGAAATTCTCTTCTGGAAGACACGGAGAGAATGCCATTATATTAATGCTGAATATTTATTGCATGAGCTGGGGCATTGGAAGAAAGGAAACAAAAATCAGGATAGTATTCCAGGAAATGGAGAAGTAGGGTCGTTGCAGGCCAATGAATGGGTTCGCAGAAGCATAGCAGATGCACTGGGTGATGATGAGGCTGATGTTGTGATCTCTCATGACCTAGGACATCAGAAGTAAGAGATGTTTGCTATTTAATGCATTTGACTTACATATTTCAGCTGACTAGTTGAATAGTCATGAATTCATCCACTTGTTTTAAGTCTTTAGGTTATTTTGTGTGGTCTCTGGACCATAGCTTTTTCGTATTCCTTTTTTGGATTTCATTTCACAAGGATACTTCGATATTTCAATTATAATAAGAATGGTGCATCAAAATACCCTTTTTTTTATAGAAATGAAGGGTATGTCATCTAAATAGACAATAAGCAGTGGCCATATTTTCTGAACTGAGATGATTGATTGGGAAACTGCTTAATTGGTGTATTTGGATGGCACAGCGGGGAAAATTCATTGGAAAATGAATCTGGAACGATTTATGAAAGAAAGCGAAGGCCTGTTTTCAATGATGATATGGAGACAAAACTCAAGGATCTCTACGAGAAGTAAGTTTTTTATGATCCAGTTGTCTCTCTCACAAGCGTTTTTTCACATAGATCTTCCCTTTTCATCTTCAAAAATATGATGCATCCACTAGCCAATATTAATAGCAGAAGCATATGATATTGGATGATCATCGGTTTTCTCCATGGTGAAAAAATTAAGTGTTTGCTTTGCTTATCCTAGTACAAGTTCTTATATCTGTTGAGAAGTTTCTGAAGTTAGTTTGCACTTTTTCTGTGTTGGAAATATGTTGTTTAAGGTTCAAAGATCATCCAAACTGTAGCCATCTTATTGCGGAATCCCTAGATCCTTTTGGTGGAATTTTGCCTGCTCAAGTTTCTAACAAGCTTAAACAGTTAGGACATAAAGTTGCCCCAAAGAAAAGGATGCGGAATGGTGGTAGAACTTTCATTGCCGGTTCTGAGCAACAAGGGGGTGGAAGCACTCTTAACGATTCAAATAATTTAGAAGAAAGTTCACAAAGGCAACCTTTGTAAGTATTTGTGTTATCTGTTATCAGTACTCCTTCGTATAGTCAACATGCTTTTCAGGAACAACTTTTAATGCAAAAATGTGTTGTGCTCTTGAAATTGTAGCTTTGAACATGCAGGAATGACAGAAAGCATTTTTTTTATGGCATGAATCTTAAAGAAGTTGCCATTTTGACGTTCAAGTTAATGTGCCATTGTTCTAAACAGGAACACTAGAAAAAGAGTCTGTGCCTTTAGCAAGGATCAGGAAGCAATGATTAAAGATTTATTTGAGCAGTGAGTGCCACTTTACTAGTTCTCGTCCTTTATTTTTGGTTTCAATTGGAGTGAAGTAATTTGTTTTGTATGGTTTTCATTTTGATTTCCAACCGTGTATTGATTCTAGCCTTGCAAAATAAAAGTGAAACTATGTATGCCTGAAGATGGATGAACATTAAATACTATTATATGGCTGTAGTCCATTTGTCATAAGGAAATATAATTTGGTTTTCTATGCAGATTTAAAGACCATAGGAGGTGTAGTTACATGATTGCAAATGCTCTGGATGATAATAATACATTTACTGCTGCCCAAGTTTCACGCAAACTCAAGCAACTTGGTTTACATGTTCGTCGGCAGAAAAGGTCTGAAGATAACATGCATTTGAGGGATGAGGAACTAAATGACTTATCTGCAGATGAAATGCATGACTCTGACAATGAGACATTACTATCATTTAGGAACAGGTAGCTACACATTTATCTATTTATCAGTTATTCAGTGCATTAATTAGTTCAATTTTCGTGGCTCCTTTGTTTTATGAACATCTGTTAATCTCCTGTTAGCATGCTTTCTATGTTTTCTTCCTGGTGTTATGGTGTAGAACTACCTCAAAGATGAATGGGACTTTATTCGTTTATCAGCAATGGCTAAAGTTCAGCAATATAAACTCAGCATAATCTTAGCAATGCAAAAATTCTGGGTTGGATACAGCATTTCCAGTCTAATATTGTTGCTGGTGCTGTTTCTTTGCTGCTAATGCCAGTACTAATAGTTGTCTTGATGCCAAAGATTCTTTTAGATGAAAACCTAATTAGGCAATTCCATCAAATTGAATATGGATATCAAAAGTGAATCTGATTTTTTTTTTTTTTCATAGCAAGTGAGATTAATACTATTACTTCTCTGCTGGTATTAATTGGATGAAACCTTTTCATGCTATGAAGTCTTGTAACACTTACAAGAAAGTTATTAACATTTATTTTCACCTTCAAACTTTTTGAGAGCAGAAACAAGGATAACAATAGATTGTTCAATGAAGAGTTTCCGGAACAGAATGCGGAAGTAAAAATATCAGACGATACTGAAGATAAAACCCTAAGCTCCGTTCTCAAGTAATTCTCTCACTCTATCTTACAATCTTTCACGCAGATTCTTATTCACGCGCTCAGGCATGTTCATTACTCGAAGAAGTAAAGGGGAAAGTAACATAAAATTCTGGACCTTGACTGTGTAATAATTTGGACCTTTAAAGTCTCTCTCTCTCTCTCTCTTTCTCTAACATTGTTTGGCAGTAGAACCTTCTGTTTTCATGAAACAATGCTTTTAAAGTAAGCTTGCTAATAACCATTTTCCATAGAAAATGCGATAGGCATGGAACAGAAGCAAATACTCATGTTTTGTAATTCTGCATTTCTTTTTCCTTGTTCAAGCCAATCTATTTTTTATTTATTTTTGTATTGCACATGATCATGTTCTTTACGTACTGAGCAACACTAAAATTTCAAGAAAAGTTTGCACTATATATTTCTTTTTGTTATGTCAATAATTTTATCTTTTAGTCATACGAAAACTAGGAAGCTCCCCTTGACGTCAAAGAATGAGGAGCTTGAAACGGTTACTACCGGGAAGAGGATTGACAAAATCCCTGGAGCTGTAGCTGCAAATGATGTGACTGAAAGGTAAGCAATCCACCTTATCGAGAATTCATCTTTAAAATTAATACTTACTCTATCATTATAGGCTTTGTATAATATATCCTGCAAACTGAAAAACCATTTATTCAGGAAAAAGAAGTTAAAAATGTTTTCTCGCTACTTAACATTTGAGCAAATAATCAAGAAATATTTTGTGACTCTGCTTTTGTTGAGGTTCCTATTTGGACAGCTTTCATCTGTTTGCAAACTGATCTCAATTAGAATATAACCTTTTTTTTTTCTTCTTAGGGATGGAAGCAACCAGTTCACTGAGATGGATGTCACATTTCAACATGATAGCAAGGAAAGCACTTCGGAAGCTGTAAAGCTGTCTATTTCACCTGAGAATATTGAGGGTGAATTGGCACATCAGCAAGCAGAGGATGAGTTGGCTGACTCAGGGGATGATGCAGTGTTTGATTCATTTGTGGAAAGCACTATAAATAAAAGGAAACGGAGGATGGTAATTGATCCTGAGGATGATGATTAGATCAGTATAATATTCAGGTTCTTCTCATTTATTTGCCATTCTACTTTGTTATCACCCCAAGTATTAGCTTAATCCTGCTTACATCTGTAGTTTTAGCACTTGAAAGAGTTCTGCATTTGCAAATCCAGTTTGGCCATCATGGCTTGTGTAGCGACGTTGAATTATTTGAACCAATTAATAGTTTTGGATGGGTATTAGATCTAGACTTGTTGATTTCCTTGTCAAATTATAGGATCTTATTTTCATGTGCTTGTTTAGTAAAACACCGTAGAAATCCTCATTATACCTGGTTTTCCTGCTCTCTCAAGTCAAAGTATCAAAACTCCTATTCAGGTGCAATTTTTTGTGGTACCATATTTCTGATCTTGCTTTTGTTTTTACTTAGAAACATGTTTGATTTCTATGAACAAGTCAGATTATATACTCTTTGTTTCATTTTTCCCATTCCTTTTACACCTTTAGTCATATGATTCGTTTGTTCTAATACCTATATTATTATTGCCAGGAACTGCTCAACAGCTGCCTTAGTCCTCCATGGACCATGCTTCTATTATATTTGCTGGGAAAGTGGAACGTGTTAGATGCTCTAAAGCCTAGTTACTAGGGTATAAGAAATATTTCAAATGTGGTTTATGTTTGGGAGGAGGATTGGGTACTTCCAGGCTGGCAGGGGATTGGTAGTAGAGGGAAGATAGATGTATAGAATTGGTTTATATTATATTTTGAAGGCATCTTTTGTCTATAGAAAATGAAATGTGAATGTTTGCTCTACGAGTTTTGTTGTCAGTTCACATGATAGTTTCTAGAGTTTTAAACTTCAAGCAAATGACCAGATTGTTATCAAATTATGATCCGTGACATAATTTGTGTAACAATGGTGTGCCCTCTAATCCTACTCAACAGACTCTCCATTTCTAAGCATAAATAAGAGAGTCAGCCCAATCTTTCTTTTCAATATGATTTTTTTTTTTCATTTACAAAGAAATTCTATCCCCTATTTTTTAATATATCCATCATAACCATTTAGGTGTGTAAAATTTATAAATTGTAAAATCCATATTTAATTAGAGTGAACAATATCAATTGGACAAAAATTGAGCCAAGAGTAAATTCAATTTTGAGAAATTATTGTTTTTTTCCCCTCTTATGTTGCGGGAAAATTTATCCTGCATCAACAAATTGATATGAAGAGATGTCAGCTACCGGTATTTGTGATGATCTATCAATTTCCAGTTACAATACAGGTTTTTTTTTTCCCCCCCTCATAAAGTCCAACCATCCAAGAATTCTTCACATTTAAAATTAAAAATATTTTGGAATACTTTAAAGCATATACAGCACAAAATTATCAACTCCGAATTTTGATACTGTTGATGTTTATTCTATAATAAATAGCAACACATGGACCTTCAAAGAATGACCAAATACATTATGATACAAATAGAACAATTCAATGAATTACATCATAACTCACGAAAACACCTCTTTCAAACAGTGGCACTGTCAATGGCATGCTCAAACATGCACGTAAATATGGAATATAATCTTTGTCAAACACTTGGCCTACAATAATAGGCTTCACTTTACCCGACACTGGTAAACCATTGAGAAAGCGGATATCATAGAAGCGTCTTCATAATATGGAAGTTACTCGAACCGAGTTATCAGCTGATCCAGTCAGGAAAATGGGCAAGGTTGGGTGCCAATCCACGGTCGTTATAGCTGCACTGTGCGGAAGAGTTCTAAACCCATTTGAATGGCCTCGTACCTGATCCACGATAAAAGTGTATAAAAATATATAAATTGTAAGGGCTGTCAGTTTTTAAGAAACCAGAGAAACAAATTATCAGAATCACCGAAAAATTTAGTTTTGACAGTGGCCAATGGATTTGTAATCAAACAGGACCAATATCTCCACAACCACAAGTAAACCGTAAATCTCCAATGACAAGGGCAAATCACATTTTTGAGCGTCCATGTTTGTACGAGGGGGTGGTGTACAAGTGAATTTATGTGTGCCCACACGTGTCAAGGGTTCACCTTATATATGGGTGCTCTTACAGAACCAGATGTTACTAATAGCTGTCTCCCGCTAGCATCCGATGCCATTTCGTGTCTCCAATATTTTGATGTCTCGTGGTCAGAAAACCTACAAAGTGTAATATCCATGTTACTAAATTCGGCTCCATTAACTCATAAATAAACAGATTGAAGATGCAAACATAACTAATGCACTCAATGAAGATAACAAGTATTTCAAGGCAATAAAAATGTGGAATGCAAAACCCAAGAGGAATGCTGGCGAATTTCAACTTTTTCCCTTCTGTGCAAAACAGTTAGGAGAACACCAACGTATGGCACCTCTCTTTGTACAAGCATAGAAGTCTAACTGCTGACGAAATAACATAAAGAGGAGCCTAAACAAATAGTCTAGGAGAATGGGCGGCCACTAGAGGGAAGGCAAATGATCTCTTAAGGTGGTTAAACAACAAGAACTGAAAATTACCTGCTAGAAGTTTTTGACCAAAGGACACGACCTTGGTTTTGCAAGCTCCATTCAAATATCTGACAATGCGAAATCAATCTGTTAGAGTCTGCAAATCTAGTTTAATGATAGAACAATATCTTGATTGGAGATTCTAGCTTAGATAGTACATATTTGATGCTCAAGCGAAAATCAATACTACTTACCTTTCCATCAGAGCCCAGACTAAAAATGCTTGTCTCATCCGGCCCAAAAAGAAGTGAGCTTATTGCAGAATCATGTGCAGGCCACCCGGTAATTTGCAGACCAGCAGACATGTCTTTGACCAGTTAAGGTGCATGCAAATTACATTCTTGGTTCGGCACAAACAGAAAACTAAATAAAGTTGGGCATTCTTCTCCTTGCTTACTGATTTGTAGGCCCTTCAGCTAAAGAGCTAACCAGCCCATCAGGAAACAGGAATCGATCCATGATCCGAAACCGTGGGACATAGGATAGAAAAGAATACACCAATCCTAAGGATCCATACATAGGATTAATTATGGACCCAGGAGACAATCAACTATGCCAGTCTTCTTAGAAAGGTACCATAAGTCTTTACAGTAGGTAAAGAATAGGCATGTCTAGTTAATACGAAAACCATGATCACTTAACAGAAAATAACACACATACAAATATGAGGCCATAAAGAAAAGGATACCAAACATATGAATCATTCCATCGGTGGCAGAGGCAGCTAATATCTTCCCATTGTGATTAAAGCAAAGGGAAGTAATTGCAGGAGGATCTTCACCAAGAGGAAGGACTGTCTTCATTAAAGTTGAAGTCCATTAAGCATAAATGATTTTTAAACATGCCAATTATCATTAATCAGCAGTCCCTATATATTAAACCACATACCATAGCTTTCCATGTTTTCATGTTCCATACGGTCAGTGAAGCATACCCAAGTGAGTCAATAGAGTTTGAACCAAGCCTGAAAAAGGAAAATGTATAGCTAATCTCATGCCCCCAAATTTTTTATAGAAAAGGGAGAGTGAAAAGCCTACTATGATAATGAGAAATCAATTTTCCAATGATATAAGCAGCTACTTAACAAACTAGCATAACTGCTCGAAAACGCCAAAAGAATGTGTGAATCACTGAGTAATTGACAAGCAAAGTCAACCATGTTACTAATGCATTTTGTGGAAACAAGAGGCTCTGTAATGCAGGATCCATACAATAGTTCTACTTGCAGGTCTTCTGATACACTATCTGCCACTATTTATAGATTCCCCAAAAAATTTTATTTTGAGTACATATATTTGAGTCTGTGTTTCAAACATTTCTGTTAGGTACCATTCTCAACTGCATAGCCCACATGCTGGAACTGGATAGTGGAAATTGTGGTACAATATATTTCGGCCATAAGTTGAGTTCAAGTAAGCCTGAGTATTCCACCCATCTTAAGAATTGAAAAGCCCATTAGCAGAAGAACCAGTCAAAATAAAATTATCAAATGTTCAATAAAAATATTGACATGGATAGTCAACCACTAGCAAGTAAATTAAAAAAAAAAAAATCAGACAACTGGAGATAAGTAACAACCTTACACTGTACCTAAGTTTAACACCCAGCACTATGTGTAGTAATTCACTAACAACCAGAAGCTCATCAGATAACATTTTGATAGTGTAGCTTCACATATTTTGGTCAAGTAAGAATGTTAAAACACAGGACAAACATCAGTAAAGAATGGTATCTAGTAAATAGGCAGTTTTGAAATTATAAATAAGGAAGATACCTTCGTGATGAAGCAGCAGAAACAAATATTGGTTCCACAGGGCTGCTCTTTAAGTCCAAGACACTGCAACATGCCCCGCCCCCCCACCCCCAAAAAATAAAAATAAAAAAGACGAAGAGCAAGCATAGACAAATTAATAAACCGCTAACCATGATATTCTTAAGTACCTTGGAAATGCATCAGTTGTATTCAGATCACAGACAACTCTCTTTGCATCGACATTCCACGCTTTAATGCCTCCATCAGCAGTGCCTATGAGAAGCTTTAGGAGCAACAAATTTTAAAATTATGAATTTTAAACTGCAACAATTATTTTAAAAAAAAAATCCCAATCAAACTACATGTAGAATCACAAAAAAAATATAGTAGTTACATACCAAACGGTCAGATTTGCATTCCCAGTCTAGTGATATTATCTCAGCTCCACAATATATGGTTGCATTTCTAGATGCCGGAATTGATGAGTCATATGTCCATATCCTTCATCAAAACAAAGAGACAATAAAGTAAATCAAAAGCCAGCGAACAATAACTTAACAGAGCACAATAGTAAGTACACATGACACCTTATTTCTTCTCAAGTGCATTTAACAAGGTATTTGACAGACAATTTTGTTAAGAACCATGGTCTGCAAATAGCAGTAACCCATCTAAACTGTATTGGTCAATTGTCAAATTGTAATGATGATCACTTTTCCTTCCTTTTCCTAATCCTTCTTTTTATGCTTAATCTTCATTAAATCTTAGGCAATAGGCAGGATAGACAAATTTAAAAACCTGCAAGCAGCCCAAGGCAGCAAAATGCTCTATTGCACAAATTTACAAGCTTATATCATCTTCTTTTAACGAGCATACCTGACAGTACCATCCACTGATGCACTAGCTATATTGTTCCCAGATGCAGAAAACCTGCAACGAGTAATTGGACTAGTGTGGCCCAAAAATGTTTCCTGGAAACAAAGTTGTTTCAGCAGTTTCACAAATACACCAAAATGAACAAGACATCAAAGTGTATACAAAAATGATGTTTGAATATATGCTAACAGAGAACTTACCTGGAACTCTACGCTCACTTCAGGAAATTCATCTTCTCTAAGCATTTCGCTACCATTCTCTGTCAAAACACATTCAGTAATTACCTCGCCCATTAAAGCAGAGGAAAAAGGAACATTTAAGCAAACCCACTGCTTTGCACCCAAACACACTGAAAACAAAAATGATAAATAAATGGTTCCACTCTACATTTTCAGCTCAAAGCTACTTATTGAAACCATATTTATTGACAATATACTTGCTTAATTTTTTCCAATATGGCCATGACGCTGCCACATTAGTCTCAAATCTAGGACGGGGAAGCTATGCAGAAATGTCACTAACCATCAAAATGGCTGCCATAGAACCTTTGAGCAGTATCATCAATTCCACTGGACGACGCATGAGGACTTGAAGCAAAATATGAATCTTGCCTAGATGAGGACTCGGCAGGTTCAGCAGCAGCACATTCTTCACTCTGCTCTCTTCTAACCAATTGAGAGGTTGCAGGAGCACATATTTCCTCACTACTTGCAGATAGATGTAAATTTTCACCATCAACGCCACTTGATGCGGTAAAACCATTAGTTGCTCCAATGCTCCTACTAAATGTTCATGCAGCAATACTGGTATCATAATGTGTTCAAGTAGAATCATCTTTAATCAGAAGATGCAGCAAGTACCACCATGATCTAGCAAAATCAGAAGCTTTGTTACCTTTTTGATTGACCTAACTGAACCTCCTTCTCCTCCAGTAAGGCTTGAAGTTGTGATAACTTTAGATTAAGATGCTTGTTGACTTTCTTAAGATGGCTAATTGTATTCTTTTCTGAACTGATCTTCAGTAGGGCAGGAAGGCGTGGTTTTGTTAAGGACATTCTTCAAAATCCCATCATTAATTGAATCACTCTAATGTCAAGGAAAAAAATTAGTTATCCAATGCTATGCTCATGCTTACTATCAGCTAGTACCCAAAACATCAGCACAATAGATATCTTCAGAGGCAAAAACCTTTGAAGACCAATTTTATTTCAAATACCAGAAAAGATCCCTAATCAGTAACTCCTATGGGCTCTCAGTTAATCTAAACATAATAACATACATAATTTATGTAGAGCATCTTCAGACGGGAAGCATCAATTCAAAAGGATATGAGTACCATTGAAGATCTCGCTGAAAAAATTCCTCACAGAAAGACGGAGAGCTTCATACCATTCCTTGGAGAAATAAACGCGAAACTGAGGATCCATGCTTGGGTTCTTTAAATAAGGAATGGCTGCATTGCATACTCAATAAAATCATTAAGAAGAGAACAAGAGAAGAAAAGTACAAAACAAAGAAGCCAAAACAAATGAACCTACCAAACCACGGAGTCCAATCGGGACTCTTTAGAAGCAAGTCATTTCCATTCATTCCAAAAAACTCCACAACTTTATCTTTCCTCCCAGATTGCAATGCATGAACAATGTAACACCGAAGAACAGAGCCCTCCAATTTCGACAAGGTATCAAGCACCGTGGTATCGGACCACGACGAAAAGCACTGCTTAAAGAAACTAAATAGACCAACTAATTTTTCGGCCTGAAATTTAGGAATATATACCGCGAAAATTAAGTCCAATATCTTACTAACTTGAAACCCTTTACCAATATCCGTAGACAACTCAGTTTCAAACGCTTGTAATGTATTTGTAAATCCTCTGAAGACCAAGTATTCCCTCACAAGCTCCTCAGCATATTGCATATTCTCCATCGTATATTATCTACAGAAATAGAGATAATTATCAACATGCTAAATCCATGGATCCACCAATATTAATCAATTTATCATAAAAAACAAATTTATGAAAAGAAGAATTTAGCCAAAGTACGAATATGAAGGATAAAATTTTAGTTATCTAGGGTTTGGTGTAATTGTCATTCTACATATGCATAAATTGGGGAAATTTAATGAAACTTGCACCTTACAGAATTACGGGGAAAACGAACGTCGAAAGGAAGCGAAACGTAGGGATTGGACCTTGAATCTTGAATTTTGGTTGAAGAAAGGAATCTTTGGATTCTTCGACGGAATTTAATTAGGGTTTTGGCAAGCTTGGTGCTTCAAAATTATTTTTTTAATGTAACGTTTTTCCTTTTTGGTTAAATTGATGGAAGCCCGACCTCGCTGAAAGCTTGCGCTTGAATTTAGCTCTTTCTAGTATCTACCAATTATCTATTATTACTATTACTATAATTACTTTAATTAAAAATGACATTTTAAATTAAATAAAAAGTGTTTTAGGGTTAATTGGGGCAACTAATACAATGAAATTTTTCATTTAATTAGTCACCATATAAAATATATACATATATATATAGAGAGAGAGAGAGAGAGAGAGAAACAAAAAACAAAAAGGAAAAGAGTGAATTTTATTTTTTTTAGTTTTCCTCCTATTAATTTTTTCTTTCATTATTTTTAGAAAATAATAATAATAATAAAAGTACAATTAAAATTGCCCTCGAATATAATATTAAAAAATGCCCTCAAAGTGGGCAGGATTTCCAATTAAAGGACAAGTCGCGGATTTAAAAAACAAATTGATTGTCTACCAAAGAAAAAAGTCAAAACATAAAGGTTTTCATTTATTTGTTTAAAATAAAATTTAAAAAAAATAAAATTATTTAATTATAAAAATAAAATATATTTAATTTTTTTAATTTTATAAGGAAATTAAAAATTATTATATGTTTTATTTATTTATTTTCATTTTTTTTAAATATAAAGTGAAGAGTGAGAATAGGCAGAAAAGAGAGAAGAAAAGAGGGGAAGGGGAAGGGGAGGCAGGTGACCAACCGGCGGACAGATCAAGATTCTCCCCACCTTCCCCTCTTCCCATCTTCCCTTCAAATATTCTCTTAATCTCTCCCAATTTCATTTTTTTTTTCTTTGCATGTCAACTATTTTTATAATATTTCGTGTCTTTGTTAAAATTTTTTTATTATTTATGTTAAAATAATGATAAAATATTAAAAATTTAAGAAATTGATGAAAAACTGTCCGCCCCGACCTAACTGTGTCCAAAGTCTGGGAATAAATTGGTCTTCATTTAGGGCATTCTTGAATGACACCCTCAACTTTTTTTTCTATAACTATTTAATTAATTTAATAAATAATAATTATAAATTAATAAAAATTCAATCTATTAACCTTAATAATAAGTTAAATTGAATAGTGAATTTTATTTTAAAAATCTTAAAATGAAAAATTTTAAAATATTGCAAGTGACGATATTTTATAATATTTAAAAAAGTACAAACGAATGCATACACTCGATAACATCCAGTGCATTGGCAGCGAGAACATTTTATAGTCAAAATAATAACAATAATTATTATTTTGGAATTGGGTTCCGGTCCAAATCTTCCCAACCGGCAAGCCGTCAATCAAGGAAAATATTGGGGAGAAATTATTTTCGATGAATTAAATTTATAAACTCTTGAATCCCGAATTTAAAATTTAATTTATAAAATTATTTTTAAAAAATAATACGCATGTTTTTAAAATAATGGTTTAATAATTTTAATTAAATATAATTTTGAAAATTTAACTTAGATATAATCATAATCACAACTTGTTATCCAAAATTAATCAAAAGAACATATCCTATCTATAAATTTTGGAAGTTTTGCCGTCCACGTGTCCATTCCACTTTTTGTGTTGTTTTGTTTTTTTTGTTTTTTTTCCTTCTCATTTTGGCTGCTGTTGCTGCTCTTATTTTCTTAGCGAAAGACATCAGAAAACTTCAATTTGTAGGGGGGGGGGGGGGCGAAGGATTAGGGCTCACATCACTTTGTATCATTTAAATTTTTCATCTTGACTCAATAAATAGAATATAGTATACTATTTCAATCTTAATTT
>JAQSVH010000004.1:17405781-17419929 GCA_029448705.1 Adansonia digitata
ATAACCTTCTCCTTCATACATTTGCAGGGCTGTTGAAGGTTCAAGCAATCTTCCAAAGCTCCATAGAAATGCATCTGGAGCATCTGAAATGAGTAGCATCTCTTCGACTTGTGCTCCCACAAATCCAGGTTAGCCTTCATACATCTTCTTTAATTCTGTCTGTAAAGCTCAAAGATATGTATGATATTATCAAACAGTCAAAAGGTTAACATCACAAACTTCTTCACTTCCGTGGGGGAGAGCTTAAGATATGCATGATATTTTCAATTTATTACAGCCAAAAATTTAAAAAGAAAAAAGGATAATCTTTGCTCATTCTTATCATCCATTTCATAGGCCTTTTTCAAATAAATGAATTATTCTCTCATTGTAGCTTTGCTGCATGTCATTGGATGTAGTTAGCTTAGTGAACTCCTCTTACTTACCTGGTCAAATTGTTAGCTCATGGTTTGGATTTATTAGAGCTGTCTTCTCGGATTCTATTTTGCTAAAGGTGAAGTTGACTGAATTAGTTTGGGATTGCGCATTATTTGAGCCTATGTTATGATTGCTCAATAAGTTCATTCTTATTATATCCCACTATCTGATAGAGTACTCAATCCTGTAAATTGAAGCGAATCTTCTACAGACTTCATGCATAAGCTTCTGCCTGTTGCTAAGCATATCTATTGGATACTCAATATCTTGACACATGATAAGATTTGTAAAAAAAAAAATAAATACTGATATGCTTTGGTGGTCTTTTTTTTTTCTTTGAGCAGCGCACAAGCGCACTAGCAGTTGGTGTTTCGGTCAGAAACTTTTTCTACAGTCACTTTACAAGGTATGCCATAAATACTACGTTGTCAGTTTGGAGATCACTCACGAATGTTATTTCTAGATCATTCTTTCTTTTAGGCACGCGTGCCTTTATATGGTAGTGAATGCTATTGTCCTTCTGTTGCAGGTACTGATCTCAGTATCAGAAACTGGTTCCGCCATCTTATACCTGAGGGATGTTGAGAAGCTCCTCCTCCAATCACAACCCTTATATAATCTGTTTCTAAAGTTGTTGAACAAACTTCCGGGTTCAGTGTTGATACTTGGTTCCAGGATGTTAGACCCAGAAGATGATTACAGGGCGGTGGATGAGAGGCTTTCGGTATTATTCCCATACAATATTGAGATAAAACCACCTGAAGATGAAACTCATCTTGATAGCTGGAAAGCCAAACTGGAAGAGGATATGAAGGCACTTCAAATTCAAGATAACAGAAACCACATTGCTGAGGTACTTGCGGCAAATGACCTTGAATGCGATGATTTGGGTTCTATCTGTCAGGCAGACACCATGGTCCTAGGTAATTATATCGAAGAAATTGTGGTATCAGCCATATCTTATCACTTGATGAACAGTAAGGATCCAGAATACCGAAATGGAAAGCTTGTTATATCATCCAAGAGGTAGAAATTAATTATTATTTGATCTTGATATGAGCTTCTTTCACAGCATTTTTCTTCTTCCCCATTTTCGGAATTCTGTAAATAGCTTAACATTAGTTTTCTGCGCTGAGCAGCTTGTCCCATGGACTGAATATATTCCAAGAAGGAAAAAGTTGTGGGAAGGATACCTTAAAATTAGAGGCAAATGCTGAATCTGCCAAGGTTTTGCTCTAATGCTAATTTTACTCTAGAAGAAATCAACCATTAAGGATTTGGGTAACTTTATAATTACGGATTAATCATTACCCCTCTTTGTTAACCTAGGAAAATGAAGTTGAAGAGGCTGTAGGTGCAAAAACTGAAACAAAATCAGACACCCCTGACTCTGAAAGCAAAAGTGAGACCGAGAAGTCCATTCCTGCTGTGAAGAAGGATGGAGGGAACCAATCAGCACCAAAAGCACCTGTAAGTTGATGTCCTTTGACATTTAACTGAAAATTGAGATGAATATGATTTAAATAAAGGTTGCTATGCAGCTTATGTACTTAAAAGGATATAAACAAGTACCTCTATATTTCAAAAACATTATAGCTGGAAGGAATGAAACAAACACAGGAAAGCTGATCATCATACTGATTATATCAAGTCCGTTCTTATTTTAAAATTCTAGCATGATACATGCAGCAAAAGTTAGGAGATTTAAAGGGTCAATGAACACAGTAACTATAAATGAATTTGTGTCATTTCGTAAAGTCTTTACAGCTCAAATAGTTCATGTCCATTACCTTTCTCTGGTGTGTTTTTTTCCCCTTCAGTGCTTTCTGTTTTTTCTCACAACAGATATAACGTTCTTGCAGGAAGTTCCTCCTGATAATGAATTTGAGAAAAGAATAAGACCAGAGGTTATCCCTGCAAATGAGATTGGAGTGACATTTGCAGATATCGGTGCTATGGATGAGATCAAAGAATCACTTCAAGAGCTGGTCATGCTCCCTCTGCGAAGGCCAGATCTCTTCAAAGGGGGGCTTCTCAAGCCTTGTAGAGGTATATTACTCTTTGGGCCTCCTGGTACTGGGAAAACAATGCTGGCAAAGGCCATTGCAAATGAAGCAGGAGCAAGTTTCATTAATGTCTCAATGTCCACCATCACATCAAAATGGTTTGGAGAAGACGAAAAGAACGTAAGAGCTTTATTTACACTAGCAGCAAAGGTGGCACCAACTATTATTTTTGTGGATGAGGTTGATAGCATGCTGGGTCAGAGGACTAGAGTTGGGGAGCACGAGGCTATGCGGAAAATTAAGAACGAGTTCATGACACATTGGGATGGTCTATTGACCAAACGTGGTGAGCGGATTCTTGTCCTTGCTGCAACCAACAGGCCATTCGACCTTGATGAAGCAATTATTAGGCGTTTTGAGCGCAGGTATATTTCCATGTCATTTGATGTTATCCTTGTATTTTGTCTAACAATGCCATTCGTTAGTTTTCAGATCATTTTTGCATTCACTGTCCACTGGCACTGAACTGTATCTTTAGCCAAAGAATGAGCTCATCGCTTTTTTGTCATCGTTGTTTTTGTTACTCTGCTCGGTTCTTGTCCTTAAAACTTTTTGCTTTGAGTACCTCAGTATCCCCTTTGAAAGCACATAATTTGCCTTAGACTTGACCTCTCTATCAACAGTACTTGACCCCCTCTAGCATTCACTTGTTAGCCTTCGAGCTCATAGGTTTCTTTATCTCTTTCACTCAATCGAGGTTTCTGAATCCTCCGTTATTCTTCATGCTTACTTCTTTGAATTAATATTCATGCAGAGTTGATATTTATGTACTGTTTGTCAGACTTATTCTTGACCTTCTATGTTTGTTTCTTATCAAGGATTTTGTGACACTTGATTGGTAGTATTACAATTACCAAGGAAGTCCAAAGTTTAATTATGCAGGCAATTCCTGGACTTATTTGCTGACAGCTCAACATGATTAAGCATCTCATCTTACTTGTGCTTTCCATTTTGACAGAATTATGGTTGGCCTTCCATCCATTGAGAGTAGGGAAATGATTTTGAGAACTCTACTGGCAAAAGAGAAAGTTGAAGATCTGGACTTTAAGGAGCTTGCAACCATGACAGAAGGATACAGTGGAAGTGATCTCAAGGTTTTTATTTTATCTCATAACATTTATCATTAATTTATATTTAACTGTTATCAACTGATGGCCGAAAAATAAACAACTGGGAACAGAACTTGTGCATGACAGCGGCTTATCGACCTGTTAGGGAGTTGCTAAAGCAGGAGAGATTGAAGGATCAGGTGACTACAAAATATCTTCCCACTAAATCATTGTTCTTTTGCCTTGCCTTCCTGATACTAGTACATGTGGAAAACGTATCTTATTTATTTCTATTTTCACAAACTTCCTGTAGGAAAAGAAGAGGCAAGAAGAAGCAAGTAAGAGCTCAGAAGATGCTTCAGAGACAAAAGATGAGAATGAGGAGGAACGAGTAATTACTTTGAGACCTTTAAACATGGAAGATATGAAACAAGCGAAGAATCAGGTAAATTCTAGTCATAGTTTCTTTTTTTTGCCTCAAATGCTTCAGCATGTCCGTTTGGCAAATTTCTATATTACTGCCATTGATCACCAGATGTGGCGTTTGAAATCGGTCCTTGATTAAGTCAGATTAGTCTATCTCGTTGGAAATCTAAATCTGGAATGCAGATTCTTTAGTTATCCAAGAGCAATATTGGTGGTTCAAAAGTTTTCCTTGGAGAGTGCTCTGAACTTTGATCGATCAAGGAGATTATTTTTCCAAACTTGAATGATCTTTCTTGTTCTAATGGTCACCAGACCATGCTACACAATCTAGCTTACTATGCACCCACAACTTTCTTCGGACTGTAATTCTCTCTTTTTCTTTTCACCCATCTTTACCTGTCGGATACTGCACTTAGAGGTTGCTGAAAAACATCGGCCCTCTGACTAAAACTGTTAGCATAATTTCAGGCTTATAAAGTTTGAACTATAGTTCAACGCAATGAATTTTTGGAACTTTAATTTTCACCACATAATCACGCCATTATATGCAAAAAGCTTATTTAGATGCTACAATGTATATAGGTTGCTGCCAGCTTTGCTTCTGAAGGATCAATAATGGGGGAGCTGAAGCAATGGAACGATTTGTATGGAGAAGGAGGTTCAAGGAAAAAGGAACAATTAACTTACTTCCTTTAGATTGCAAAAAAAAAAAAAAAAAAAGGCAGGAATCTCTCATGTTCTCATCAACAGAGTTCTCTATGAAGGAGATATGTAACATTGGTGATGCTGAAGCTCCCCTTCAACAAAAAATGCAATTGTTCAACCAAACTTCCAATCGGACATGGGGTAGCTAGCATCAACATGGAAAGCTCTGGCCCGGGATCCTTCTACAAAGAAATGCTTAACAATACCACAGAGCTCTTGTAGGGTGTGTGTGAAATACACAAGATATATATATATATATGTGTGTGTGTGTGTATAGTATTTTGTACATCATGCTTAGAAGAGGGTTTTTGGAAAATGATAGTCCACTCCATTAATCCATTTGGCTCCAATCTTTTGGGTATTTTTAGTTGTGTTCTTTGAATCAATGCGTGGTATTTGGAAATGGCAGCCTAAACGGGGGGAGTTTATATGTTGGATTTGTTTGGGATTTATGTTATGTAGCTAAAAGCTTATAATTATTTATATTCTCTACAGTGGCATTTGCACAATGTATGGCATTATAGTATTGATTGAATATTTCTTATTTTATCCCCGACTATACTTGAAACAATTTGTAAGAAAATGACCTATTCACGATCATCATCCTGTCTCGTTCACCGACTTTTTGATGAAAATGGGACATGAATCCATCGAAAGTCTTTTGCCTCATGCCTTCTCTATCCCTGTCTTTCGACATGTTAGAACTTCACAATTGGTTTAAAAGTCTAAGCTCGTCAACTCTTTTGATAATTGTGTTTCTTTCTATCTGTGATGCCAACATACCCTTCCCAATCAGATATCGTCTTTGGTTGATGATGCATAGATGGTTCTTCATGTTGGACACTTCGCAAACTCGGTCTCCTTGATTGCCAATTTGTTCAGATATTATTAGATGTACTTATATTTGATACAATATATATATATATATATCTAATACATTAATAGTTTATATATTCTATGGATTTATATTTGATACTATATTTATATATCTAAATAATTAGTGATATTTAATCGGAGAATTGGGTTTTGCTTTTGAGGTTGGGTTTGAACTTTTCAATGAATTTATGGTCAAAATTTTTTTTTAATGAATTTGAATGTTGAATATTGAACCATTAGATTATCAAGTATTAGGCTTGAATATGAAATTTTGGGTTAAAGGAAGGATTAATGAATTTAATTTGATTTTTGAAATGATAATTAAATAGTTATTACATGTTTGATTTGGTTTTTTAATGAATAATTAAATAATGATTGATATATATATATATCAAAAAATATCTAACTAAATCAATTAAACCAATAATCAACCAATCAATATTTAATTGAACCAAATTTCCACTTAATTGAAACTTGAGCTTATTTGATTTATGGGAAAAGATTTTTTTTTTTTAAATTTTTGAAAGTGTTTACTTTGATTATTGAGTTAGAAATTAAAACAAACATACCTTAATTACCGATATATAAAAATAATCACCCAAATAATTAATTAAAAAAAATATATAAAGTAAGGGATGTCTGGTTGTCGTGTAAAAGCGAATTTTTGTTCACGGAAGAGGAAAACTTGTCGTAAATTCCTAAATCAATAGAAGCGAAGTCTGTCTTCTCGCCCATCCTGTGTCGAATGTTGTAATAAGATCTCAGAAATGTTAAATCCAACAGAGAGATACGAAAAGCTGCGTTTTGGAGAATCGCTACGAAGGGTCTACCGATACCCAATTGCATGCAAAGAGCTCAGCTTTATTCTCAGAGGCGCTTATGCCAAACTCCCCAAGCACCTCCAATCCCTCATCTTTCAAGATACCCTCTCCGCCATTCGTCACCTTCCCGAGTAAGCCCCTTCCTCCCGTTCGACCCGCTTGTTCTTTTATGAATTTCAATTCTTTAGCCCTTCTTGGATTCAGTTTTCGGTCTTGGATCAAGTTTGATTAAGTTGGAAACTTGAATTATATGAAATATCTTTTGAAATTGCCTTCAGGTGTAGCTAAGTAAGTTCAAAATTAAAGCCTTTGTCATGTATGTCGAATCTAATTGAGCACTTATTTATCATTTATAGACCGTTTTTGGAAGGTATTCGTGGGAAAAAAAGCTTTCAAATTGGTTGAGCTTAACCTATTTAATGTGGGTTGATCGCATGGCACACCTTAATATATGTAATCATGATCTGCATGCTTCACTAGCATCTTTCTATTACGGATTGATATCTCACCATTATCAAAAGGATTCTAGCACAAGATTCAGTATGTTGTCATGCTTTAAATAAGTTGTACGTATGATTATTACGTTCATTTATCGAATTTTCCTCTACTATATTCAAGAACTGGAATGAATGACTTTAAATCCTAGTTTGAACTATTCCCAATTACAAAAAGGATCTAGTATTTGTTGGTTTTAATCTGTTTTTAGCGGTGGAAAGGGGGAGAGGTGGGGGGGGACTTTGATTGTAGATGACTGCTTCAAAACATAGTTGATTAGATCGGGACATTGGCGTGTTAAGAACTTGTTTTTGTTGGTTAGGGGTGCACAATTAGATGATAGATGAGACTGCTTCAAAACACCATTGATTGAATGGGAACTTTATGTTTTGATTGATTATTACATCACGCTATGAAGACACAATTATCAAGTTGCAAATAGATCATCATTTATCTTCCTTCATTTTTTCCCTTTTTTTTTCTATCTTTTATTTATGAAGGTTATTTTAAATGTAGAATGCAGACTGGCAGTGCTGTTGCTGCAGCCCATCTCCTACTTCAGAGTGTGGAAGCTGCCCTACCGAAACAGAAGAAGAGTTTGGTTGTTACAGAGTTTAAGCAGGCAAAGGTTGCTCATAAAAGACGCAGTAAGGCTCACAAGGAAGAAAAAGGTAAACTTTTGAAATAAGTCCCCCTCAATCTCTTTGGCTCTTAACCGAACTGAATTTCGCTTTGTAAAGTTAAGAAACTAATCATATAGTTAATCAAATTTCTGTTTTTGTCTAATTACTTCTCCTGTTTTACCTCCCTATGTATTCCAGGGCCTGCCCAGTTGCCTCAAGATGTTCTTGTTCACATATTCTGTTTACTGGATTTGCAATCTTTAGTATCTGTAGGACTAGTCTGCTGGTAACTTTCCTCCCTTTTTGATGCTGGCCTTGCAATGATTATCATGTAATTGCTAGATAGCAGTTGGCATCGTTCCCTGATTCTCTTGAAATTTTGTTGCTTATTTTAATTTATTGACTTTTGATTTCTCTATGAAGGTCGTGGAATTTAGCGGCAAATGATAACCATATATGGGAATTGCAATATACAATATTCTTTGGCAAATCTGACAATTGTTCTAGGACAAAGATTCGGTGGGGTGGCAGATCAATAGATGAGGATTGTACGTTTCTGGAGGAGAATGTGGTTTCTAGGACCAATATTGATTGGAAAGAAACCTTCAAAAGAGCATATACAGGTATAGAGAGTAGGGCTTTTGTTTTATGTATAATCACTTTGTCAATGCACCGTATGCATTATAAGTGTTGCTGCAAAACAATGTTTATAAACATTTTAAATAGCTTCTCATAGATGGATAAAATCTCTCTGTGGCTTGCTGGTGCACACTTTTGAATGTTTCACTCGCTATTCATGTTTCTCATCTTACTGTTGTTTAAAATATCAGGCACTTTTTCAAAGAAGTTAATGTCCAATAGGGGATATTGCGGGCGTTGCGACACAATTGTTTGGCTCAAGAACTTGAAATGCTCTAATAGACAGTGTGAGCTAAAATATGAAAGCATGCAAATTAAGCCTATTTCACCCCACCAGGTATTTGTAATTTAAATTGCTGCTTTTAGGTTTTCCTTTCATGTACTCTTAACTGTTCCACATGTTTCAGGTTGTCGACTACTTAATGGATGGTTATATATCAGTGATATCTTCTTCAGATAGTGATAGTGAATCAGATGAATCGTCCATTTCCAGATTATGGGCTTATCCGAGAAGCAGAAGTAGATTTGAGAAAAAGCCAATTGTTCAGAAGTAGTTTTGTGGAAAAAGAAGAGAGTTTACAGAGATGGGCAGTTTCCTTGATGCTTGGAGCTGACCTCCCACATTCTTGTTGCTTCTACTGGATAAAATATGGTAGATATTTGTAAGTATCTTTTTGTTTAGATTGGACTTACATACAATAAGTTTTATTTAATAAAAATGGTCGTGATGCTGTGTTTCTATCAGTGCTATTTTTGATTGATGTTTGTAGATATTAAGGCTAACTAATTGTTTAGATCGGTACAATTCCAAAACCATACTTAAATGTAACTATAATTCCATGTAGATTTTCAAATGGTTCTAGTTCAACTAAACAAAGATCTAAAGATCAAGGTAAATAACGTATTTCTAACAACCAAGAATTAAATTTTGACCACAATATAGATTAGGGAAAACAAAAATGCAAAAGCATTCAATGAAGATGCAGGTAAATCATTAAATCTTTCTACGCTAAAAGGGAGTTCAAGCCTTTTTTTTTTTCCTGTACAATGGAGGCCATAGCCTGGGAATCGGGAAAAGAGTTGCGGATGCTGTGACCTGTTAAATGCCACCTCTTAAAAGTGGTTATATGAACCAACTAAGCTAAGTTGTAGTTTCATTCATGCCTCTTTTAGAGTCTGCATTATTGTGTTTATTCTAGAGAAAAAGAACTTAGTAGGTTAAGGAGGGAGATAGGTTATAGAGGAAGAAATTCTTTGATTATGGTGCTTAGATCTTTAAGGAATCATGCCCCGTTTGCTATGATGAAGCATCAGAGCAATGATTTTGTTGGTGGTGCACATATTGATTGGTCTTCATCCATAAATTTCTTAATTAAATGCGGAGATGATCTTTGGTCATAGGAAAGAACTTGTTTGCTTGAAGAAAAATCTTACCTATTGAAGAAATGGTTTGATATTGAATACAAATGGTTCGAAGTGCCCTTTGGTTGTTTGAGAAGATTAGGACTTATAATGAATGGATCTTGATTACTTGGAGAATAATCTTGTTGCTTATTGAAAAAGTGATTCCAATTTAAATGCAGAGCTTATCTTAGTTGGTTCATGAAACCATCTTTAAGAGATGGCATTCAATAGGTTCGATGTTTGAAGTTCAGCTTTTGTAACCCTTTTCTCTATCTTGGTTACGGTCTTCTTCGTATTAAAAAAGTGATTCAAATTTTGAAATGTATATAACATGAGGACCCTTTTGGTTGCCTGAAAAGAATCATGGCTTGTCAAGGAAATAGTACATTGAAAGGAAATGAGCCAAGCTTATCTATAGTTGTTTCCTTTATGAATTCTTTCATGTGGTTTTGTTTACGATTAAGCTGTTAAATTTACTAATTGGTGGGTTTATTTTATTTTATTTATTTATACTAAACATTAACCAAAAAAAAAAAAAAAAGCTAAATTTAATATATTTTAGGTTGCTTTCTTTCTTAATACACATGATCTTTATGTAAAGGTTCAACAATGGAGCCCATTTCCCGCCTTTATTTTTTATTTTTTATTTTTTTTAACCAGGTTATTTCCCTTGACATTGATTGAATTGTCATTAAACAGTAATTTAAATGATTTATCGTGTTTATTGGATTAAGTTGAATTGACTTTGGATGCAATTTATCTTTTAAAAATTTATAGTGTTTATGGATCGAGTTAAGTAGATTCTGTATAAGCCTGCCATTATTGAAAAAAATAATAAAATATCTTATATTCATATTTTTAAAATTAAAATAAAATAATACTTTTAATCAAATAGTGTCCAGGCAAGCCTAAGCTTCGAAATGCCTATTCGATGCTGAACAAGAGTCGAACCTCGGCCGATGGACTGCGAAACCCATGAATATGTTTTAATTGTTCGCAGTTAAACAAGTTTAAGGTCAAGGTTTCATATCGAAATTATTAGTTATAAGCTGGATAATTATATTGACAAAAAGTATTTTAGGTAAATGGAGGATGGGATTTGATGTTTTGTTTTGTAAGCTGGACTTCACTGAAATTTCAGCATGCAATTCTGACGAGCCATTAACAAAATGTATGCATACGAACCCTTTTTACTCGAATCAGTTGCCTTTTGTCATTAATTAAGCGAATAAAGCTTATGTACCAATTTACCCATCCTCATAATTAGAGTTTTAAAATTCATATATTCATATCGTATTTATATATTTTATTATATTATAATTATGTTTAAAAAATTTTATATTTATATTAATTTTAATGCGTTAATAATTTATATTATATAAATTTTAAAAATTTATTATTTTAATAACTTTATACATATTATATTCATATAATCATATTAAATATTGTCAAATATACTTGTAACATTACAGGCAAGTATTCTACCAGTGAAGTAGAAATTTAAGACTTGAAGAAATATATAGGTCATAACACAAAAATAGCATTAGAACAATCACTAGATTGGTAACAACGTGGTTAATACGTGCATCTAGATGTTATGTTTTAGCATTAGACAATAAAAAGCGTTTCAAATCCTTTCAAAGCAAGGCCTATTTGATTAGGTGCATATTTGACACCCATAGCACCCTTTCCTTTTTAAATAAAAGATAAGACGTAAAAAAGGGTTATCTGATTGAAATTCCTTTTATTTTTTTAATTTTTTAAAAGGGAATGCATACAAAAACACATGCATGTCAGTGTTATGTCTTCCTTGAGTGTTTTTTTTCCTTTTACGCCTCAAGCAATATAATGGTTCAAATACTTCAATAGTGCGCCTTGGCAACACTGACTAGTACAATAACAAAAGCACACTTGTATATGTAATTATAACTCCATAGAGAAGTTATCCGGAAAAGGTTCTTGCAATTCTTAAATTCAGTACAAGATGTATAAGATCAAAGAACATATCGTATATTTCTAAAACCCAACAATTCAATGTTGGACTGAATGGATTAAAAAGAATCAACAAACAAAACTCATTTCATCTAAAACTAAAGGAATCGTTGAATACCATATTCAATGAAGGATGTGTGCAGCTAAAAAACATAAAAGTTGAAACTGGGAAACTCAACGAGGATTAGGTCAGAAATCAGAATACCATCAAATTATGCCGGTGTAAATTGATTTCAGCAAAAAAATTAATGGCTTCATGTCTTCTTAATCTTTCTTCTTCCCTTTCATTGGCCCTTTATGAATATTACTCAGAACCTTCTCCTCAAACACTGCATAGTGCTTCTTGATCTCAATTATTGCTTTCTCAGAAAACGAATCGACCTTGTCCTCGTATTTCTCGTAAAGTACGGGCACAGTGTGGAGCAAAACAAATACTGTCATAAAGTCAATTTTGGTGATAGTTATCAAAAGCCAAAGAATATAAAAAAGCGTGAAAAAATAATCAAATTCCTTACATATGTAGGTCAATGTCAAGAAGTTAAAACAATCCCCCACAACTGAAAGAATCCATAGTCCAACAATAGCCTAGAGAATTCATAGCAACAAAGCAGCCAAGTGAGTTGCAAACATAGCGCAATAACTATAACTAGTTCATCCTGGAGATATGTTCTCTTTTTAAAAGCGAAAAAATGCATTGGGTAAGGACTAGAATGGTTAACTTGTTTTTTTGTTTAATAGAAACGTCTACTAGAAGAAAGCAAGGCAGACATTAACGTTAACATACACCAAGAAATGTCTTCAAATCTTTGCCAGATGCAATTTTCCGGACAACATCCAAAGCTCGGTTAATTTCAATTGTCAGAGCAGATGCAACTTTAAGGACACACTTTTCAGAAAGCGCAACTTCCGGAATGTTTGGTGGAGAACTTCGCATGAACAAAGTTGGTAAGTTTACGATAAAATTGAAATCACACAAATCATAAGGACCAAAAATCAAGAATGCTTGAAAAACCTTACTTGTTGATGAAATTAGAGGCATTGGACCATAGGAAAAGGACCGATAAAGACAGTATCAATATGTGGCAGACCAGAGTGATGAAATGGTATTCAAACACTTCAAAGAGAACCCACAAAGCTGTTGCACCACCAAGCACCCTTCCAGAAATTTTCTTGTTCCTCCATAGAAGGATATCAGCAGCTGCAAAACAAGATCCGATGACCACAAAGATGATAATAATTGAATGCTACAGATTCTTTTACTGTAAGCATTTGCTAAGAAATATTGATCCAGGAATGAAACAAGATTCATCTACTTATAATATTATTCTTTTTAAGAAAATTCAACAAAGCTTCTCTTCAAATTACAGATTGAAAAATATTGAAGACACATTCACAACTCACAAATTAAATAAACAGAAAAAAAATTAAAAATTAACAGAATTTCGCTGAAACCATCACTTAGAAATATTTCGTATCCGGACTAAATCAAACTAGTGAGGAAAGGCGGGGTTCTAAACAACTGGCATCGATCTCATCGAAATAGACTATGTTACAAATTCTTCATTTTAAAATTCAGATATGTAATCAATTAACAAAACAGCGCATGTCATATAATGCAATGCAATGCAACCAACTGATGTTAATTTACACGAACAAACATCTCAAAAAACGATTAATAAAATTACTTCGCAGAATCTATATAAAGAAAAAAAAATCATAAGAGATAGATTAAGATTTAGATATGAGTACGTTTTCCAGCGCCTAAGACTTGGCGAAGAGGCTTCTCTCTGCCAAAGAGGCGATAAACTTTGGACTTGAGAGCGTGAGAGAGCTTGTCATTGTCGGAATCGGAGGATGAGGAATCGCCATGGATTTTGCCGGCGATCTTCTCCATCAACGTCTCTTCGTGCTCAGCCATTGGGCCTATCTCTCTCTCTGCGTTGGATCGAGCGAAATGAGGGCGTAAAACCAAGGCGTTTAAATTTGTAGCGTTCGGGGGGAGAATGGTAATCCGAAGCATAGGTTCGGTATGGGACGAGCCTTAGAAGTGTAACGGAAAACGAGGTATGTGCAGGCGCCTCTAATTTTTTTGCTTGAGTTCATCTCTGGCCTGCCTTTTGCTCCTCGCTTGTTTTGTGCTTTCAATTTGGATTTTCATTTTTGAGGCTAAAATGACATAAATTAGATAAACTTTTTATATTTTATTAAATATAAATAAATTTTTAATTTTTAATTTGTAATAAAAATAAATTATTAATTTTCAACCTATATTTAAATAAAATTTAATATTTTTTAATAAAATAACTCAATTTGTATCGTATGTTGTTATTTACATATTTAAATTATTTTTTAAATCATAATAATATTTAAGATATTATATATTTATATATTTTAATATATTAATAATTTATTTTATATAAATTTTAATACCTTTGTTTATGTGTGTCCTATATTATAATATATAAATGTAAAAAAAAATAGATATTCTTTAAAAAATTATTTATAAAAAAATTTAGTTTTACAACAACAAACAAATAAAAATTTATAAAGTAATTATGAACAAATTATTAATACTATTATTTTATTCTTTAAATTTATTTTTTATAAAAATATTACAATGAAATATCCTAAACGA
>JAQSVH010000004.1:17432746-17464338 GCA_029448705.1 Adansonia digitata
AGAAATTTCCATTAAATCACACCCCATTTGAATTTAATCCTACTTTCTAGTTCCAAGGAAGTTTCACCAGTTATGGAGCTGACCGGCAAGTAAAAGGGAATTTGATTGACTTCAAACAACTCATGAATTCGAGTCCAAAATGTTACACCACACCATTGAGTAATAAGTCTAGCTATTGATAACAAAGTAAAAAAGCACTATTACAATCTTCATGTCCTTTTTAGTCAGTTTGAAGGGGTCAGCTAAGGTTTTATGAACCAAGTGTTTTTTTTTCCCCTTTAAATATACTTAACTTGGTGTGTTATTCATTGGCTAGTGAATTGTTTTGTTATACTTTTTTTTTTGGTTTTATAGATTAATTACCATATTAAGTTTTTTTTTTAAATATAGTTTTTAAATTAAAAATACTGAAATAACCCTTAAATTATTATAATTTATGTTAAGATTTATTGGGAAATAATTAAAAATTAAAAATTAAGAGTTTGTTTGAGTGAAAAATTAAAAATAAAAAACTTAATTTGATTACAATTAAAATATAAAAATTTATTTAATTAGAATGATAAATTTTTTTTTCTATATAAAGCTACAAAGCACATGATCAGACATTAGAGTATTTGGAGGAACCAACACTTCCGAGCAATAAAGTTTTGTTGCCTTTTGAACCAATATCGAATCTATTATTATCTCGTAAAAAAGGGGGCTCCTGTCCTGACTCCTGGTTCAATTTCAAGGAATTACTCCTAATACCCTAATTATTGATGCTTGGGCTTTGCAGTAGAGGAATATACATCACATTAATCTCATACTATTCTTGAGGCTATTAATTTGAGATAAATAAGAGAAAAAGAAATGCTCTGCAAGACGGCCAATAGGGTCATCACCCGAAACGAAGTAACTCGTTTGGAAGAAACTTGTTCGAGGATTCTGTCGTTTTGCAACTCCAACTCTTTCAAGGAAGGTATATCTGTTCACAGTCCTATAATAAAACTAGGTCTTCAACACCATTTGTATTTGAACAACAACCTGTTGTCTCTCTATGTCAAATGCTTCGGAGTGGGCAAAGCACGCCACTTCTTCGACGAAATGCCGTTTAAAGATGTTGTGTCCTGGACCGGAATTCTAACGGCTTATGCCAAGAGTGGAAACCATGATATAGCCCTTCAACATTTTGATTCTATGCTAAAATCAGGGCAATGTCCGAATGAGTTTACGCTGTCTAGTGTGCTACGGTCATGTTCCGCTTTGAGAGAGTTCGGGTATGGAACTTGTACTCAAGCTTATATGATAAAGCAAGGTTTTGATCAGAATCCAATTCTGGTCAGTGGTTTAATTGATTTTTACTCCAAATTTGATTCAACTGATGAAGCTTATAACTTGTTTGTTAATAAGGGAAATCATGATACTGTTTCTTGGACAATGATGATCTCTTCATTTGTTCAAGCTCAGAGATGGAGTCAGGCTTTGCAACTTTATGTCGATATGGTTAAGGCTGCGGTTCCTCCAAATGAGTTTACTTTTGTCAAGCTTTTGGGAGCGTCTAGTGTCGGTGGTTTAAATTATGGAAAATTGGTTCATGCCCATATGTTGTTGTGGGGAGTCAAGTTGAATGTGGTATTGAAAACGGCCTTAGTTGATATGTACTCAAGATGCCAGAGGATGGAAGACGCAATAAAGGTCTCAAATTTGACACCTGAATATGATACTCTGTTATGGACTGCTGTTATTTCTGGGTCTGTGCAAAACCTTATGTTTCAAAAGGCTATAGCTGCGTTTCGTGAGATGAGGGTCTCAGGAATTGTACCGAATAATTATACATTTTCCAGCATCTTGAATGTTTCCTCATTAATATTGTCTCTAGAACTTGGGCAACAGTTTCACTCAAGGGTGGTTGTGGCTGGTTTGGAGGATGATGTTTCTGTTGGAAATGCTCTTGTCAACATGTATATCAAATGCTCTGATAAAGTAGATGACGCCTTGAGAGTATTTAGAGGAATAAGCTTACCGAATGTTATCTCGTGGACCTCTTTGATTTCAGGATTTGCTGAACATGGTTTTCAACAAGATTCTTGTTGCTTATTTATGGAGATGAGAGCAGCAGGAGTGGAACCAAATTCTTTTACCATTTCTAGCGTTATTGGGTCCTTCAATTCTGCAAAATTGCTTCCTCAGACTCTAATGCTACATGGACATGTTATTAAAACCAATTTATATAAAGATATGGTTGTTCAGAATGCTCTTATAGATGTTTATGCTGGATTTGGGATGCTAGATGATGCATGGCAAATAGTTGATATGATGAGTCATAGGGATGCAATCACGTATACTAGTTTAGCCTCAAGAATGAATCAAATGGGTCATCATGAGTTGGCATTGCACATTATCGCTGATATGTATAATGATGATATCAAGATTGATGAATTCAGTACGGCCAGCTTCCTATCTGCGTCAGCCGATTTGGGCACAGTGTTGACCGGAAAGCAGCTGCACTGTCATGCTGTAAAATCTGGTTTGTGCAGGTGGATTTCAGTATTAAATGGGCTAGTTAACTTGTACGGAAAATGTGGATACATATGCGATGCACGAAGAGCTTTCGGGGAAATTGCAGCGCCAGATATTTTTTCATGGAACGGGTTGATATCTGGATTGGCATCAAATGGGTACATTTCCTCTGCTCTTTCTGCTTTCGATGATATGAGGTTATCGGGGTTTAGACCCGATGCTATTACATTCTTGTCAGTGCTCTCTGCTTGCAATAATGGTAAATTAGTTGACCTTGGTCTTGAGCATTTTGAATCCATGAGAGAAATATATGATGTAATGCCACAGTTGGACCACTATGCTCAGTTGGTTGATATACTGGGTCAAGGTGGTCGCCTAGAGGAGGCCATGGAAGTGATACAAACTATGCCCTTTAGAGCCGATGCCTTTATCTGCAAGACACTGTTGCGAGCCTGCAAAGCACATAGAAACATACCTCTAGCTGAAGATATGGCAAAACGAGGCCTTGAACTTGACCCATCTGATCCGGCATTCTACATACTGCTAGCAAACTTGTATGAGGACTGCGGTCGACATGACTTGGTTGAGAGGACTCCCAAGGTGATGAGGGAAAAACAATTGAGGAAGAAACCAAGCCAGAGCTGGGTGGAGATCAGGAACAAAGTTCATCTCTTTGCCGCAGGAGAAAGATCACATCCACAAACAAACAAAATATATGCGAAAATACAATGGTTTGAGGCTGAGTTTAAGAATCATGGATATCTATGTCAGGGCATGGGAAGCGGGGACAAATACTATCACAGTGAGAAGTTAGCAGTTGCATTGGGTCTTCTAAATACCCCATCTAAGACTCCGATACTTATAATTAAGAATAATAGTATTTGCAGAGACTGCCATAACTTCATAGAGTTTGTAACTCACCTGGTTGATAAGGAAATAATTGTAAGAGAGGGTAACCGTTTGCATTCCTTTATAAAGGGAGCGTGTTCATGTAGAGGCCTTTGATTTTGAAGAATAATGCACTTCACCCCGTTTTTTGGCCTAGCCTCACGGGCAAAGATCTCAAGATGTTTTGTATTCATAGTTCATGCACCATTATCGCAAATCGAGTACTTAAGTACGGTGCTTTTACAGTTCATGCTTCATTCGGATGGCTAATCAGAGTCCTACCTTGCAATGATATGATAGAAGAAACTTCGCTGAGCATCTAAATGAAGAACCAGTCTGTTTTTCTCTGAAAAAGATGATGACAGTAGAGATGCCAGGAGGTTTTTTTTTGGTGATTAAATTCAAAAAATTTTGGTATGAGAAATGTTAACCAGCAAAAACTTTTCCAATAGAATTTCTTCTCATTTCATGTTTCAATGAAAATTATACAGTAACATCTAAAACTCAACATGATGAAGATCATCATAATCATGCCATTTAACAGTATCATGTTGACGGAAAAAATTTATATATTTATGTAACTGTCAAAGGGATGCAGAAACAGATCTGAGAGGGCAAAAAAATTTTTCAGACCCCTCACATGTCAACATTATTGGCAACTGAATGGTTCCAGCCTTTGCCTTAGGGTTAAAACTCTGTTCCATCAATGAAACAGGCACAATTCAAGATTGACAAACATAAACAAGAGAACGAGAAGAAAAATGCAAATCTCAACTCTGAAAGCCTAAAGTGTCCCCAGCCAAGAGCCTTCAGCATGCTACTCCTTTATCTGTGGCTCCCCAGAGGTGATTTTAGGCTCATCCTTTTTGGAAACGGCTTCAAGCGTCTTGTAGAACTCCTCGGGGAGAGGACCAGGTCGGTGTTGAGGAACATGCTTGGGAATTGGAGCATCGTTTTCGATAACCTCACATTCATAGTCATCGGGAACACCCCAAGGATCCCACTCTGCAACCCAACACGATATAGAATGGCATATCATTACTCGGAAAATGCAAAATATCAAAAAAAAAAAATATTCTTGCAATTTACTTTATATCAAAGCTTGCAATAGAGGGAGGCTTTATTGGACACTAGGTAACAGATCAAAGCACATCAAACAACTGTGAAAGTGTCGACTAATACCAGACTAGTGAAAATGTTTGGCACAAAATATTCAAAGAAAACAAAAACCTGTCAACGAGTAGACCAGAATCGTTAACGGCTGTCACTAAAAAGAAATGCCTCAATAAATTACGACTATGAGTTACCAGAAACTAACTCTATGCAAGGGATAAGCAGAACAACAACCAGACCTTCAATGCAGAAGGACAAGCAAAGCAACCATAGGAACAACAGGTAATACTACCAGTGCAACAGTGACAAAGTAAAGATTCATATTTAAATAAAAGCAACTTTTGAAGACTGAGGTGAATGGTGAACATGCAATTCACTGCATACATAAAAATGATTAACCTAAGCTAATTTAGATGTGTTAACCTCATAGAAAAAGAAGAATATTGGTCTCTCTTTTAATGTATGCATTAATAATTTAGTACATCCCCTTCCCTAACCCGGCAACCCTTTTGATTTTTGCCCCCACCCTGGCAGGCTCAGCTGGTAGCTAGTCGATTTCCATAGTACTTTGACCATCAAATTCATTCCAATTCCCATTTCCATTGTTAAATTATGGTTAAGCAATACTAAAGTCTTCTTAGGAACAAGATTTCTGATTTCCCGCAGGCAGCTTTGGTTAAGCAATGCAATAACCAGCTTTAATTGACCCAGATTTTCTTAAAGAAAGACTGAACCAATCAAAAGCCAAAGAATGCATCTAACGCAATGGCTGATTGAGCTTCTTCCGCCCCAAAGTCTCCAACTTTAAAAGTTTTCGCATTCTAAAACCCTAAAACGACATATACCATTAAAACAAAATTTTAAATGAAAGGGGAGAAGAAAGAGATGGAATGGTACGAACCGATCATTTTCCCGATAAGAGTGAGCTCGTCACGCGCTTCCTCAATGAGCTCCTCGACCTGGCCGCAGCCAAGGCGCTTCTCGATCATTTCCCAGTCTTCTTCCTCCTGGCAGACCTTCAGGCGGTGGCGTGTGAAGCTCTCCACTGCCTTACGGTAACCCTCGTCCTCGGGTACGGCCTGGATCTCCTTGAGGGTCTTGCTGTAGAGACCGATCAGGACTTCCCTGGCGTTTGGGACCACGTCTAATCCGACAATCCCCGTCGTCTCTTTCACCTTCGCCAACAACGGCCGCGAGATCAATCTCAGGAACATTTTCTAGCTTTTCCTTTTTTTGCCAGATTGTGGCGGCGCACTGGATCACTTTCTCTTCCCTCTGATGTTGCGATGAAACAAGAACTTGAGTTAGACAGTGGTTAGATCGTGTGCGGCGATATCATCGGACTAATAAATCTCGGCCGATTATAGTTTCGTGTGGGCCAACAATCGGACGGTTTCGATTTAGATTTTTCTTATCCTGATAAGCCACGCCAGCCCATATCAGTGAAGGGCAAAATATGCAAGTGCCAAAACCCAAAAGGCCCAAATATTTATTAAAGAAAATAAATTTTATGATAATCTTTTAATCCGTTTATAAAATAAAAAAATCTTTAAATTATAAAAAAAAAATGAATTCATTGCGATCAGAAGCAAGAGCAAATTAAATGCTAAAATCACTATTTTTTTAATTTCAGTTGAATCGAATTTAAAAAAAAAAAATCAATCATTTTTATATTTAATTCAATGATTAAAGTATTGCTCCTTTCAAAATATATAGTTCGATTTTTTTTTCAAATAGAAGAAAATTTTTCAAAATATAGTTGATTTATTTAATTATATTGAAAGATAGAAGTTTGGAGGTTAGGAGTTCGAGAGTTGACAACTCAATTAGACTGAACTTGAATAGAATTGAATTCGAAGCATTCATATTTTGAGAAACCTTGTGATGAAATTAGTTTGCAAGTAAATGATATCATTGTTAGTATTTATTTTTTACCATTTTAGCATATTAGTGTTTGTTATCATATGTGTTTGTACATGAATGCTCATCGATTTGTCTATTTTTAAATATTTAATTGTATATTTTAAAAATAAATAAACTGATAAATTATATAATAATTAAAATTTTACATCACACGCAAAATTTATTTTATGTGAAAATTATATCAAATTATTATAAAATTTAATATTTGTAATATTAATGCAACATAATTTCCAAGATAAAAAATTTAAGATAAAATTTAATAATTTTTATTTATATTAAATAAATTATTTTATTTGTTATAGTTACTTAAAATTTAAAGCATTTAAAATAAAGTAATTTCATACAAATTTTCAATTTTTTATTTATTATTAAATTTAATTCATTTAAAGAAAATGTTTAAAATTAAATTTATTTCTTATAAATGTTTATAATGTCAATTTAAAAATATAATGAACAAAAATAATTATTTTCATCAATTTAAAAATATTTTTTCATATTCTTACTTATATATTATGTTTTCTCTTTTTCTTTTCTACAAAACACCACAATAATTAAAACTTATTAAAAATATGATAAAATACGAAAAATAATATAAACGTAATACATAAATATATTTGATATGTAACATAAATTATTAATACATTAAATTTTATATAAATATGATAAAAATAATATAAATAAATATGAATATATGATAATAAATTACTAAATCTATTTATATTCTACGATATTATTCATCCTAGGTAGGTTGAAATAAAACTAATTTAATATATATCAACACGTCATCTTTGCGTCATATAGTATGACATTTTAGCGTAAAATAAATTTGAACGGTGTACGCTATTTAAAATGTCAGTATATTCGGTGAACCATAATTTGCAAACACAAAGCAAACAAATTATTTGAAAAAAGAAATCTACTTAATAATTCAATAAATTCTAATTAATTTTTACGGATAGAGATTCAAGTTCTCTATGTCACTTGCCAATGAAGAACAAACAAACGCTCTTATTTGAATGAAGTCATTCGCAAAAAAATTTAAGATCTTAATTAGATATTATATTTTATATATAAAAAGAAAAATAATGTTAGATAAATCAATCAACGAGTTGTCGTATATTTTTAACATAAAATTAGATTAAATTCACACAAAATACGTCAAATAATATTTTAATCTAAAAACCTCAAATATCTTTTAACATACTTTAAGTACGAATTAAGGTATTTGTAGATTAGATCATGGTTTGAATTTTTTTCAAATCTTTTACCTTGATCTGGCTCGACATATTTTAGTATTAAAAAATTATTTTTTACGTTAATATATATATTTTTTAATGGTTAAATTTAAATAAAAATAAAAATAGTTTTGTATTAATTGAACAATAATTTAAAATGAATTTGTCGAGTCAAACATATTACTTAATTTTTAAATAAATCTAATATAAGTCAATGATGTCGAATGTGAGGAGAAAAGTAAAATTAAGGTCTTATATTTTATCTACTTTTTTGTATAAAAGAAAAAAGTTTAATTTGATTTCCCCTCCCCTATTTTTTCTTTTTTATTGCATAATGAAGATGACCTCTTAGGACTTGTACAAGGACAAGGATTGCCTTAGGTCACATTCGTTCATTAAATAGCTTGAATAAGATAAGATTGGCCTAACAACTTGCACCCTCCTCTTTTACATCATTAGATTCTTCGGGCTACCTCACCCCCCCCCTCCCATATGATCATGATACACGATTTTTAGAATATTTGATGATAATTTTATTATGCTCAATATTCTTCGAAAGCTTAAAGTTCAATATAGAATTAAAAATACTAAAATTTAATTATTATTAATGTATCATCGTATGCGAATCTGTGAAAAAATTCACATATGTTCAAATTAAGTTGGATCCCTACTTAACATAATCTCGAGATCGTCTAATGACTCGAAGGTTTTTTGTGACAAGAACTTTACTGGACTCGTTTACCTCCGATGATCGCTTGTACCGGTCACCCCTGCATCGACATCATTGATCACTGCATCAATAGGAAAAAAAGATTAAACGAATGCTATTAAGTTAGGGGAAACAACAGTAAGAGAATCACCGTACCTAATTATTGGATTATCTTTTAAAAACAAAAACTATAATTTAAAATAAAAAATTATATATACTAAAATTTAAAATTTTAATTTATCGAATAATAACTTTTAGCTGTTTGATTATCTCAACTAAGATATTAGTTTTGACAAAGTCAACGTTAGACGTTTTCTCTAATTTTAATAAATATAAAACTGTGCTCTTAACTCTGTACAGCTAATCAGATACTATTTTTATTTCCCTGTTGAGTTGAACTACTATTATATTCTCTTCAATTTAAAATTTATTAGAATATAATTCCAATCTTTAGTGAATAAATAAATAAACTAAGTTTGACCAACTTCACTGTCTGTAAATAAAATAAGAGTTGACCTTGGAAATGGAAGCCACTAGCCAAAGTCCACCGTGTGAACTGACAGGAAAGGAATCTTAGCTTTTGTCTCATGATAGAGGCGTCCCCAATTCGCACCCAAACCAGACGTGTTTTCACGGTCTGAAAACTCCGAACTGAAGCCCCATTCTTGAGCGGTTGCATTCCAACAGCCGTCACATTTTACCACTTAATTGTCCCGAAATGCGGGCCATTTTAATAAACCTTTTATTTTTACCACAATTTAATAATCTTTGTCTATCTATATATTATACATCCGCGTATAATAAAAATGAATAAGTTCGATATTATTTTTAATTTATTAAATTAAAGTTCATCAACGTGTTAAATTTAGGTGAGTTTATACTTTTCTATAATAAAATAAAAATTATTCGTTAATTATAATTTTTTAAATAAATTTTTATTTATATTTTTTATTAACTATTCGTATAATAAGTATGTCATAATTTAGTACTATTTATTGGAAACAAAAGTTTTTATTTTTTTTTGCTAATTGTATAATTAGTCAAGGAGGCTGCCAACTGTATTGTTGCAATTATTATCCCAGTAATTCTTCCATGTTAGTTGATTTGTTCAAACATTTAATTTACAATATTGAATAATCAAAAATAATTACTATTTTTTAATTTATATTTAATGTATTATTAATATAAAAATTAATACACTTTTATTGAAATATATGAAGTCGCATATTACTAAAATTATAGTATTCTTTTTTAAAGATTTCTCCAATTTTATATGTACTTATTAATAAATTGATATAATAATATTGACCTTTGGTATATAAATTTATATATTAATAGTACATTAAATATAAATACTTATGGTTATTTTGTTAAGGATTTTAAAGGAAAAATGCTCGTTGAAAACCATCATTAATAAACATTAGTATCATCATATTATATTTAATGACATGACAAATTAAAGTATGAAGTGTTCTTAATTTTAATGACTTGGGTAACCAAAATCATTCCTTATTTTGGTGAATCATTCAGGGCATTATTCTATCAAAACAGAATGAATGGATTCCTAAAAAAACGTAGCTTTAACAGTCAATAATTATGATGATTAGTGAATAATAATTATACTGTCCCATGGCTTTATTTATCGTAATTAAAGCAAAAAAAGTAGGCAATAACAAGGTTCTTGGGATCGAAGCTGGCTATATAACCATGCAATTATAACCTAATTATACTGATAATTATGAGATTTTCAGCTTTTTCCAATATATTATAAGCTATTTTCCGATTTATATTTTTTTAAAGTATAAGTATTCAATTCATATTCATCAACACAATGATCAAGATTCAACCTCTAAACATGATAAAATAAAATAAAAATATTTTAAACACATACTTCAATTTATGCTCTCGATGAATTTGATCGTATTATCGTATTGATGAAAATTAAACTGGATTACATACATATGGCTGATGATCATATATATACTATAAGATTAGACAAGGAAAAGTGCATATCTTCATTATAGCAGAAGTAGAATATATATGTAACATCACAAGGACGTAACTTTTACTAATAAATTTTGTCCTCAAAAAACTGCATTAATAGAAAAAAAAAATTTATGATGTTTATATGCACGAAATATGCTTTGTCTTCCATATTTGTTGGAGAGAGATAATAAAAAGGAGATTAAGTTACATAAACTCAAGTATTCTTAATTTCTTTGTACACAATTCCAATAATATATATATAACGCGGGGTATACCAAAAACAAAAGAAAAAAAATTGACAACAATATGACACTCAGTCTAGCAGCCACTACCAGCGGCGGCTCCGGCGGCAGTGGAGTTACGGGTATCCCAAGAAGAGAAGTTATCACCAAAGACCGCGCTGCGTCCTACTCCACTACTAGTACTGCCAGCGCCAGCCCTTTCTACGAGTTCTTCCAATCCCTTGAAGAGATCTTCATCTACATGCACGTTGGGGATCAGGAGATCGTTATCGTCATCGCTTTCTCCATTCAGAGTCTTTTCAAGAGTCATGTCAACGCTTTCTTCTTCACCGCCTCCATTATTACCCGTGTTGTGCACCGGGGCGGCGGCGGCGGAGTTTTCAGGGGCTGAAATTGGGGTTGTGGGAGAGATGGGAGAGAGGTTTGTGGCGGAGAGAGGAGAGGAGCAAGAAGCAGAGGTACCAGGCAAGGTTTCCGGGGCAGAATCTTTGCTGGCGGCCTTTTCAGTGGTTGAAAGCTTGTTTCGAGTACTTCCGGCGAGAGAGTTTCGGTGAGTGGGCTTAGGGTGCGTGTGGTCGCCCGTGTAGGTAACAATAAAGATATTTGGATCCAAATTGCTACGCTCCACTTGTTTCCTGGCAACGCACCCTTTGGAGCTGCTGCACCTGTAGTAGTTTCTGAAGGAATCAAAATTCATCTTTAATTAGACAGTGTTTGGTATTATTAGGATTTCCGTATACATAAGAATCGAAAAGTTAGTGAAAGAAACGTTGAAAGGTACGGAAGTTAATTTACCTTGGATAGGGGGAGCCTTTGATGGGCTTCTGTCCGTATTTGCGCCATGCCCATGGATCTGACGACAAATTATCTGCCGTAACATGGCATACGGTTCTTTTCTGCTGGTTCTTCCTGCGAAAAAAAAAAATGGAGGATTTTAAGCTAAGCAAGTGCTGCAAAGCATCCATTTTTGAGCCAAAAATGAATACAAGCAAGCAAGACCCAGCCGTTTACCTCTTCCTTGACCTTGGAACCTGAGGTTGCACGCTCCGTAAAGGAAGGACAGCTGTTGGCCTTTGAACCTCCGGATGAACTCGTTGCTGCTGTACCTGTAAGTCTAATCGACCAATTTGCTGCTGCGATTGTGGTTGTTCCTGTACATGGTGTGGTTTTTGCTGATTTCCAAATCTGCCAAAGTCAAAAATAGGAGCGGAGGTGGGAGTCAACGCGGAGCTAATCCTGATGCTAGTGGTGGTGGTGGGCTGTTCCTGCTGCTGTTGTTGTAACCTTTGATGCTGATGAAGTTGGCCACTAGATCCTCCAGGAACAGAACTTGAATTAGAGCAAGGATCTATACCTTCGTTAGTGCTGCTGATGGTGGTGGGGTCGACATATGGCAGAAAGGGCTTGTAAGAATCTTGCAGAGAACCACTTTTCCTAAGCTGTGAAAGATTAGTAAATGGAAACGGGTCATCTTCTTCCTCAAACGTCAACGAAGCCAAGCAAGCCAAGGGGTCTTCACGCCAACCACTTCTATTCTCATTCCAGAAATCATTGCTCGGCAGATTTTCGCTTTCCGTGGCTCTGCTGGTATTGGCGGCCGACGTACAACTCCTCACCAACGCATAAAGATCCCAGTCCTCCGCCATCTACAGCAACCCAAATCAACAAACTTTCAAACACCCAATTCTCAACTGGGTTTTCTTAATCAAATTGGGCAGACCAAAAAAGAAAAAGGAAACACAAGCACAAAGGACGGCGCTGACTTTCTTTCGTGTGTGAAAGAAAGAATGGAAAAAAAAAAAACTTTTAGACAGAGCTGGAAGAGAGAGGAAAATGGCGGTGCACTTACTTGGTAATTGTTAATTATTTATACAGAAAAAAAAAAAAGATTTGTATTCCATTTTGCGAAAAGGAAAGGAAATAAAATAGTGGGTTTTTTTTAAATGGGGTTAATGAGGTTTAATGTTCTCCCACTTTTGCTTTTTCTTTGACTTTGTGACATTGTCAAAAGGGGGGGGGGGCGCAAGAGCAAGGTGGCAATTGTCAGGACGATGCTTCCAAATTATCTTACACGCTTTGCCTTGTTATTTTTGTACTCGAAATCTCATTGGATACTGTGTTTTTCTCTACCGGAAAAAGTATTGGCGAATCATCACGACGCTCTCTTCATGTTCGTTCGTGTACATCACTCCAATTCAAACTTGTGAAATGTTGTCTTTGCATGGACTGCAACTGACAGTAACTTTCCATTTTATAAGGAGCTTTCAACAAGGTAATAACTGATAACGGAATTGAATTTTATCTATTGTTTAAAGTTTTTAGAATTTATCATTTTTAGAACAATTTTTAATTTTTTATTAATTTAAAAGTAAATATTTAACTTATAAATCAAAAACTAAATCAAATTTAATAAATTTAATTATTATTTAAATTACATTAAATCAAATTCAATAAAAATCAAATTGAAAAACGAATCAAACACAATACTTTGAATCAGTTTTTAATTTTCTTCTTTGCCCTTGCGTGACAGTGCCAATTACTATGTTTGGCAGCCGGATGAGGAAAACAAAATACATTACACATAGGGAAAAAAAACATATTAATGCGTAATAAAAAAATACCTACTCTACTTTTCCATAATAATTAAATTATCTATTCTACTTTTCCATAAATAATTAAGTTAGTTTGGTAAATGTTGAATTTATATATTCGATAGCACCAATTAAAGGAAATTTTAGGTCTTCTGTGATATATTATCCCTGATTGAATATACATAAGTTTTGTGTGTATTTTACTTAATTATAAATTTAATAATTTATGTATATATGTTATATTTTAATTTTTAATTTTATCAATTATATAAATATAATATGATAAAAATATTAAATATATCAAAATTTTAAAAAATAAAAATGATACTATCTTATTAATTATGTTATTTATATTTAATTATTATACTTATTATATTTTTTCCGTGTGCTAATTAAAATTAATGAATTTAGTCTGCGGTGACTGAATGTTAAGGAGCGTGATTACGTACGCGTGTTTCTACCCTGCAGTTCTCAAACTCGGAGGCTTGAGCTGCTGCATCTGCGTGTTGGCAAAAAAGTCGTAGAGAGACACTCTCGTGGCGGGGCGTGTAAAAAAACTAGAATTTTATAAGGGTGGGGGCAGGGGTAGCAACTTAGGGCGGGGTGCCCGGGTCCACCGGTTCACCAAAATCCTTGCCCCTCCCTAGAATACGCTAAAACAGTGACGACCGGGCTCACCGCTTGGGGAGAGGGGCCTGGGGCCTTTCTTTTCGATACAGAAAATGGGAATTCAATGCAAAAGCAGTTTGTTCGGCACGCTGCAATGCATCCTCACGGAAGCAACTGGTCCACCTCCCCCTGGCCGTAGGACAATCATATCGTACGATCATATCCCACGTGGCACATTTCCATTGTGATTTGGTGGGTCCTTCACTGCATCAGGAATTAAAAAAAAAAAGATGGAGAGCGAAAAAGAAATAAATGGTACTGTACCTATGTTGCTTACCTTTTGTGTAACCTTCCTCAATGAGGGGATCTTACACCGTTAAATTTTTGTTCGATCCTTCACTTTCTCTTAATAGGGATGCTTTGCTTTGTTGAGTTGGAATCTTTTGCATTTTTAACGGTGTCTGATTCGAACGTACTGTGCTAGTGAAAAGTATTGAATTGTTTTCTCCCCCTCCGTCGTTCACGTTAATCATATCAGGTGTGAGCTGTTTTCACGCTACTAAATTGCTAATATGGAATATTCGAGTTTGAGATAATAGAGTAAATAATATAGTTTAACAAAAAAATTTATGTGCAAATATATTTTTAAAATTTTAAAATAAAATTTTTTGTTTAGTAAAATAAAAAATATTTTAAAATTTAAAAAATAAATTTTAGATAATTTTTTTTTTCAAAATTTACCTTTTTTTAATGTTATTATTAATTTTTTAATTTTAACTAAATAAACTCATTTTAAAATTTATTTTTTTATTTTTATGTTATTAGAAATATTTATATTTTTTTACAAATTTAATGATATTGCTATTGCATATTTTTATTTTATTTTAATATTATTATTTATAATTATTTAATATTTTATTAAATTTAAATATTCAACATTATTTTTATAGATAAACAATATAAATACTAATACTAATATTTTAAATTAATAAATTTTAAAAATACTAATATTTAAAAATTATTCGAAATTTTAAAATTTTTCATCCCCTTTAACAATTGTCTTTTTACGGCAAAAACTTAAAGATAGTGATTCTTGCGTCATCCCACGGCAGAGCACGTGACCCCCGTCCTATTGACACGTGACATTATGTACTTTTTATTTTTCTTTGGGGGTGGGGAACTTATTTTTTGTTGAATTCAAATTCAATTTTTTGAATGAATGAATTGATTAAAAATGATTAAAACCCTTTATTTCATTCATATGCTTAGAATCTTTTTTTTTTAACTTAATTGATGCAATTTTTTTTTTCATTATCATTTTAAATAATTTCTTGACATGTAAAGATAATGAATATAATATATTACATGGCATGAATTTTGTATCTAAATAACAAATTTATTATAAAAAATATTAAAAATCTTAAAAAAAAAAAATTCTTTTTACCCCATTTGCCTCCCTTCAAAATCTTAAGCTTACTAGTAATGTTTAGTTACACTATTTAACTACCTATGGAGATTCTATGCTAATAAATTTATAAAAAAAAAAGATAAATGTGATGAAAAATATCAAATAGATTTTTTTTTTTTGTAAATTAGTTATAATACATAATTATCAACATTACAAAGAATTAATGGTCTTTATAGCATATGCATAATATATAAACCTCAAATTTGATCAAATAAAAAATGATTTGTAGATTTTGGATAAATTTATTTGACTTTTCCAATTTTAAAAACCTTAAATAATCTTTTGATGATTTAGTTTCCTTGGATACATAGCACATCTTTTTTTTTTTTTGGGGGGGGGGGAAGTATAATAGTTATTGTAAGTATAAATGCAATGTATTAACTAAATGCCTTTGACTTGATTTTTTTTAAAGTTGTTGTTAAACTCTTATAAAACAAATAAGAGCTTTAAAAATTAAACTAAAATTTTTCGGTAATTTTAATTTTGTAAGCATTTTTTTAATGAGTATTTTGGGTTTATAGTTTATTAATTAAAATATTTTTCAAACAAAAATTAAATTTCCCTAAAAAATTATCATGTTTTTAAAAATAGAAAAGAAAAAGCTCTTATTTCTATTTTTTAAGCTTTTTTTCTTCATTTTATTTAATAAAAGTAAGATGACTTTTCTAAAAGGTTTTTCAAAAACCTATTTGATCTACCTTATGTTTTTAAGCCTAAAAAAATGCCAAACCAAACCGGTTCTAAAGCTTTTAATTAAATTTTATAGCAGAAATACAATTGAATATATTAGTGATGACAAGGAACAACACTCTTTGTTCACTTTCTAATCCAAACGATTTGAATTGGGCTCGATTGAAATATGATATCTTTAATTTAAATTAACTTGATATAATTTAAAGTATTATTTATAAATTTTACTATTTTAATATTTTTTTTAAATAATGAAAATGGACTTACAAGTGAATCCGAGCTGAGTTTAGATAAAAGAATAAAATTTTTTGACCTCCCTCTTAACCCGACCCAAAAAATTCTTGATCCGAACCTACTCTTTGATTTCTAATCCAAATGTAGTTATCAATTTTAGTTTTAAAAGATTTATTAACCTCAAACATCTTAAATAAAAGTCTTTTTATTGTCTTTTGAGCTAATCTTTAAAAAAGATGAATATTATTGAAACCACATTTGAACTTGGTTAAGTTTAATTCCAAAACTCATTGATAAGTCGAATCCATCTTATATTGTCCAAGATTTTTTCAACAGTTTGTCAATTAAAGAACAATACTTAACTTTTTTTTTTCCTTGTTAGACTTAGTTATATTATGAGAAATACCTCAACGAATGATTAACATTTTTTTGGATTTATATTTCGAGGATTCTGATTCAAATGTAAACCCAACTCATTTGCTATTGTTTGACCTTATTTTAGGTCTTATTTCTCTCTATGTAATCAATTGTTAATCTTTGCATAAAGTGGCTCTGACTACTATTTTTGAACAACAAATTTATTTTGAAACATGATATTATGTGTGTGTATATATATATATATAGAGAGAGAGAGAGAGAGAGAGAGAGAGAGAGAGAGAGTTTAGGGGTGGGACTTTGATAGACACTATATATAAATATTACAAATATGCCTTCCTTCTTTAGTGTATGAGTTTTGAATATAATATTTATATTAATGTATAGTGGATATAATGATTTAATTTTTTAAGTTAGTGAATTTAGAGTTAAACTGAATTGTTATGATAAATAATGCAAAATATTTTTACCTGAAATAATTTTTAAAATAAGGTATAAATATCTATAATTATCAAATTTAATTTGAACAAACAATAACTCCGATCATTATACGTGATATAAAATTAAGAGTAATTTGAACAGATAATTAGACTTGGGAATTTCAAACACTACAAAGAAAAAATAATATTTAAAACATGAGACAAAAATAAGATAAACATAATACAAGTAGAATAATATACCAAAATCTACATAAAATATATTATTAATATACCAAATTTTATAAAAATATTTTGAAAACGCTTATAACGCGAAAGAATAAACGCAAAATGAACATGATAGCAAGTAACAAAAAACTAGAAGTTATTTGAATAATATCAGTTAGACCTAATAATTTCAATACGACACGATTATACAATATGAATATAACATTAGCAAATAATCAAAATATAACACAACAAAAAATAAAATAAGTACAAAATAAATACACGAATGTATTAAAATTTACATAAAATAAATTATTAATATATGAAAAATGTGATTATAATACAAAAAAATACAAAAACAATAAATACACTATTTTCTTCCATTCTTCTTTCTTTTCCTTTCTTTTTCTTTCCCCTTTTTTTTTTTATCATAATAAAAAAAAATGGCTGTCCAATTTGGGGGGGGGGAATCGTTTTTAATTATACTATAGATTGGATATATACACAATTGAATTCTCACTATTCTTAGTCGTTCCCTATAACTTTTACACTGTTTTTACATTATGGTAGTGCTATGTATTAGAGTACTTATGATTTCCCGTAACTGCAAAAGGGAATGTAAAAGTGGACGATCATTTCTCTACCGAATAATAGAACAGAAATTTGGCACATTTGTAGGGATTAGATGTTTGACGATAAGTTTATGAATTGACTCGGAAAGAAGATACTTGCCCTGAAATATCATTATATGAGCAAGGATTATGTATATAATATACTCTTTGACTAAATTCTATTGGGCTACTTTCATTTGGGTTTAGATTAAATTGAAAAAAAGAAAAAAACTATGAAAATTTAGCTTTTATTTACTGTTTTTTATGGAGGTTGATAAGATGAATGATAGGACTAGATTTATTCAGCATGGATCATGCAACCACACAAATATTGTTGATGTGGGTTTGGCAGCTGATGAAAGAAGAAGATGGTGAAAGAGATTGGGGGGGGGGGGGGTGTGGAGGCGTGGGCGTCTCTAAGCTTTGTGGGTTTGGCAGGAAGACCTTTAAATTGTCACTAGAAAAACAAAAAGATGACAATCTGGATGTAGATTTAGTGTATCGTATTAATATTATTTTCGTATCATAATTATATTTAAAATATTATATATTTATATAAATTTTAATAATTTATGATTTATAAATTTTAATATATTTATACATATTCATATCATATTTATATTAAAATTTTTATTTAATATCATATTTTATGTTATATTTTAATTATTTTTTTCGTATTATTTTATATCCCGATCAATATCATGAATTCCGAGAAGTAGAACACTTTGAAACATTAATTTTTGGCCCTTGATTGTGCTTCGTCCAATATCATTGACTCATTGCATATGATGGAAGTTTTGATTTCTGTTTTTCCTTTACCAGAAATGGAATAAGATTACAAACTATGGGTCGCATCATATAAGCCAAAAACTTTTGTGTTGCAGACCCAAAGTCCATGACAAAGCCAATCAAGTAATGATCAAAAGAATTTTTCAAGTCAAAAAGTGAGGCAAGTAAGCAATGAAAAGAGATAAATTAGGTTGCGGTTTTATGGCTTTTTTTTTTTTTTCCACTTTTGTTTTTACTTGGAGTGGTTGCAATCTAATGAAATTTGATATAATTATATGAATACAAGCATATGAAATTATTAAAATATAATATAAAATTTATATAATAGATTTATTAATGTATTAATTTGATATAAATATAAAATATATTAAATATAATTATAATATGATAAGATATATGAATATAACATGAATATATGAATTATTATGTCTAGCTACAATTATATGTTACGTTCTCTTATCAATCATACAAATCTTCCTAACATTTCATAAATTATTTGTGTTTAGAAACTTAAATTTCAAAAGATAAATCTAGATCTTAAAATTAATATAAACTGTATTATAAAGTGTATATAAATATAAAATTTATGGTTATTTTTTAATTTCACATATTTATTAAATGTATACATAGTGGTGAATTTAAAATATATATACACATTTGTTAATTTAAAATTTATATTTTTTACATTTAAAATAAATAATTAAATTTTTAACTAATCTATATCATGTATGCATTTATTCCTTACAACAATTTATAGAGCAATTGATATCTAAATTCTATGCTTCAAATTTAAGTTTCCAAACAAAGCAAGGGTGTATTTGAGAAAACATTGAAAATTTTCAATGTATTAGAAAAAAGAATATTTTCAAATTTATTTTTTAATACGTTTCATAACTCATATTAAATTTTACTTAATAAAAATTAAAAAAAAAAAAAAGTTAAATGAAAGAAGTAGGCAAAGAACTACGTACCACTTTTTTCGAAGAAAATGTTAAGTCCATTTCGTTTTTGAATTAAATTATCTCTTTTTTTTTTTTGTTACGATGAGATATTTAAATTATCACTTCTAATTTTTATCTAAAACTATATAAAATAATATAAAATATTATGTTAGTAAGATTAAAATTATTAAATTAATAAATTTCAAAATTCAATATTTAAATTTACCCAAAAATATAATTATATTTGGCACTTAATTTTCAATAATGTAACAAAATATTTTTATAATGTAAATTTAGTACTTAATTTTTTTGATTTATCAAATATGAAATATCACCTTACTTTAAAGGAAAATTAATTTGTTTAAAGCACAAATTGGTTCATTAAATTTAGAATCCCATTTTTATTTAAAATATGAAAATTTATTTTTATATTAATATTAATATATTTTTATAATAAATTAAAATAAAAATTTTATTAATTAAATAATAATCTACATTAAATTGAACTAATTCTAATAAAAATAGCTTACTTAAAATTAATTTAGTTTTAAATCAAATTTGTTCAAACCTTTAAACAGATCTGCCATGCGCCAGAAACTGAGAAGCGATTCACATGCGTTTGCAATTCAAGCCGTTGGATTGGTGCATTCAAAAACCTGAGCCGTTGGATGGAAATGATGCTAAAAAATACGAACAAACCTTAATAGAAAAAAAAAATAAAAAGACAAAAACTCGTGCAAATAGATTAAGGCATGTTATAATTTCCAAAATTAAGACAAAACTAAATGATACCTTTAATTATTTGAAATAGAATAAAATTATAATAAAATAACTATTTTATGAAAAAAAAAAAATAGAGCTGTAATTGAATATAATAGTTATAGTAGTGGTTTAATTCAATAGAATGAAACACTATAGGTTTGAATTTTCGACGAAAGATATTTGAATTTTCTAGAGCAGTTTTATATTCCAACCAAAGTTAGAATAATGTTAGAACCGACTATTCTGCGAAATAGACATTCAACGAACCCACAACTGTACTATTATAACATGCTAAATTAGTCCGTAATAGAATAAATATTACAATAAATCAAATATGCTGTAATTTATTTACACATGGCATTGTGTGAATGCAACATTTTACTCAGTTGATTGTTGCGTGATTCCTGCTAAATCCGCAGAATTTGAATATATATTACATATATACATATATATATATATGTATATATATGCAACATGGTGCACTATTTTCTTAGACTAGCAAGGACATCTATTAAAAAAAAAATGCATTTAATAACTTTACAATCTTAACCTCGTTCATTAAAGATTCATGCCAAAAAAGCTTTTCACAGTTGAGGCTCTTTTAGTTGTTTCCTCCTTGAATCCATCATCGTGCCGAACCTGTCTTTTGCCAAGCCCGAATAATAATCACCCACATTTGAAACAAAACAGTAATCACCGCACTTTTACCGTTGAATACAAATATGAAACAAGCTGCATCCATCATTGTCTCCTATTTCTCTTGAAAGTCAAACAAATAATAACAAGCGTTGAACTCTTTTGAGAAGAATACAATTGAGCAGACAAAAAGAAAAAAGAGGTCCCAGGTGATTTTGGAAAATAGTAATGCTAATTATGCTACCCTAAATCCAGCAAAGACTACATCTATTTTTAAAGGCTCGAGAATTTGAACATAATGTATGAAGAGACTGATAACACAAGATTACTAAAATCTGTAACACCGGAAATATTTCACAATCCCAGCATTCAGTTTGCTTTAATCACAGCTGTTCAACTTTCAATATAGTGCAAAACTTACGAGTAACATACTATCTCCATTTCTTCAATGACTTCAGCCGCCAAGTTATGATCAGTTGCATCACTATGGCATTGCATGTGCCAAGTTTGAATTAAAGCATGGAAATGCTGATCAACACTCTTCGAGAATATTATCCAGCATGTTTTTATCGAAGAAGTGCAGAGTATACCTGATGGAAAAAACAGTGAGCTACACAATCACAGCATAGACTAACGAAGTCTAAATATATTCATGTTCCTATATGAGAAGGGCTATCTAGATGCAATAAAAAAAATACAAGACTCTTTCAATTGCTAGAAGGAAGAACTGAACACACCACTTAATCCCATTTGCAATAACTGTTGCAATATCCACGTTTTAAAACCAAAAAAGTCATACCATCAAGCTCTCTCGTTTCACTACTTCGTGGGATTGTCTTAAGAAGCTTGTTGGCAGCCTTATTGAGAGAAGTAAAGGTTTTCTTCTTAAAGAAAATGTCAACATACCAAATGAACCAATCTATTGAGAAGAACAAGAAAATTTTTTATATAGCCTATGCTAACAATTTGATAGCACCTATTTCTCATTTAGAACAAACTGAAATAAGTGAGGCTTTTCCCACAGAGAGTATCATGATAAACATTGAAAACTTAGCCCGTGGAATGACACCATAAAGTATAAATTCACAGATAACAGCAGTAAGTACAAATTTTGCTTATCAGATCCAGCATAATATGCGAAGTCATACTTCGCATAATACTTGTGGAGGAAGAGAAGTTACTCTGATCAACCAAAGCATATACAAATCATTGAGGTTGACCACATAAATTATATTCCCCATACGCACTTTGTAAAGGGTAAAACATTTGTCAATTCCCTACGACATTCTTATTTCGCATACAGTAACTTCTAAACATTATACAACCAGGCACAACAATAGAAGAAGTCAGAAGAACAATGGTTCTTGCATTCATTAATATTCAGTAGAGAAGGCTACAGAAATACCATATATGATTTCTAACACTCTCAAGCATGTTAAATAGAATAACAATTAGCGAGAACGTCACAGACATATAACAAGAAAGCTGTTACTTTCTTAGAAGCTTGATACCCATACTTTTAGCATACTTATGTAGTAATCCGCCAATAATTCACATCAAATAGAGATGAAGAGCTACGGTTGAATCAATTGAACTTTACCTTGAAATGCTCATATGCCAAATCAAGACAACTAGCATCTCTGTTACTCGAACTTGGGTTTGGGCATCAGATATGAATATGTCTCTGACACGAGTATGTTCATTTCTTTCTAAGTTTTTCTATATATTTGATGTTCATATTTCTATACTGATGTCCTGATATACAAATACGTGTCAGACACGACAAATGTTGGACACGGCCACACGGGTACCGGAAAATAAGAGTTGAAGCAATGATAAGCACCCACCACCCGCTAGGAATATCAATGTGTTCGACATAAGTAACTTAAAAAAAATGCACTATGTTAGACTGCAAGTTCTTTGCATCCAAGAGAAGCTTGATTAAACTGATCAACAAAAGATAAGCTGAGCGGAAAAAAATCATACCTGCATCGCTTAAATCCATGACAAAAAAGGGGGAAATAGGGCCGTTTCTTTCACTCTTTAATGATTGCAAATATCTTCTTAAGCCACTGCGGGTACAATAGAGATAAACGATTCTGAATTTATGCAAAACGGAACCAATCTCTCAGAAGCATTTATAGTGTTACGTAAGAAAGAGTTATATTTACACAATGGCATCCGAAATTCAAATAATTCATTAAAAAAAATTCTACTGAACTAAACAATGCACTACTTTTCATAGAATTTATCAAATTCTATTAATTTCAAACTTCAAAGCTAAGATTAAAAGCAAAAGAAAGAAAAGAAAACAGATTAATTAGAGTAGAGACCTCTTAGAAATAAAGCGAATACCGAAGTGTATAGAAACAGCCATAAGACAAGTTCCGGAAAGATTACACATGCCAACACTTTGCCAACGAAGGCGGATCAACCGCTCTTTCCACTTCAAGTGAATCCCGCAATCCTGGCCGTTGATGGGAAGCCGGAGCTCGACTCGGCCGAAGACACACCCTCGATTGTGGATTTAGAAGAGACGGAGTCGGGATGAGTTGACTAGAAGGGCGAGTCGGTGAATAAGGAAAGGAGTGGAGTTTATGGAAGGTAGAATGTACGCCGTCGTATCCGTAAGTGGGGAGGAGAGGGAAGACGTAAGTGGCGGAGCTGCGGAGGAAGTTGGACTTGGTGGTGAGTGGAGGTCCGTCAGTGAGGGCCATGTTTTTTTTTTTGTCTCATAAAGAGACATATAGAGAGCTCCTTTGAGAAATTAATTATTTAAATAAAAATAAAAATAAAATGCAAAATAATTATGAATGTTTTTATCCAAAAACATATAAATTTTTATAATAAAAAAAGCAAATTTTAAAAACAAATCCTATATTTTGAAAGAAAAGTAAAATAATATTATAATATTTGTATTTTTTAATTAAATTTGTTTTAGTGGAGCATTTTAATTATTTTTTAACATGAACGAAATATTTTCTTAATGAATTTTAGCATGTTATTGTTTTTCCATTTATTTGATAAGACGACGGATTTACCGAAATATTTCTTGCGAACATAAAATTTTTAAATTCAAATAATAAATAAATAAATCCAAAAAATATTATTTATTTTCATTAAAAAAATCAGCTAATAAAGATTAAAAACATTTAAATATAATAAAATTATAATTTTTTTTTCATTTTTAACCTGGAAACCAATATCTCTCAACACGATTGGAGAGTTTTGACTATTGAGGGGACCAAAAAGAGTTATTTATTATTTTTTTATTTCATAAATTTTATGTCCTTTGTTCTTCTTTGTTTGGTAAGGACACATCATTAACATCGAATATGACAATTATAACCTTAGATATTGCATATCTCAAAGGCTAAAATTGGGAAAACAACGCCAAAACCCTGCTTTTACGTTTTCAGATTAAAAAACAATGCAAAACCCAGCTCTCTCCCCATCGTCTCGCAAGTTTTTTTTTTTTTTTTTATTACTTAGTTTGGCGCCATCGTACACAAAGTCATCTCTGAAGCAGATCGCGATCTGATATTTCGTTTTCCCAGGTTAAATAATTTCTTTTATCCGTTTCATTTTTCTTTTGAATTTATGCACATATGTTGAACTTTAACGGTTTTTTTTTTTTAATTTTTAATAACCGCGAGTGATCAAATGCAGCGATATTTTTTTTTAATCTGAATTGTAGCCAACTTCCTTAAATTTTCGATCCAATTTCAGATTTTAGGGCTTGTTTTTAGTGTTTTCTTTTTCTTTTTTTTTTTTCGCAAGTTATTTGAGTTAATAATTGTTGATCGACTTTGGTTGTGCTTGCAGCTTTACTCCTTTAGCTTAATTTCTTTTACCTACCAGATTTATCAGTAGATAATTAGGGTTTCTCAATTTTCCGCCAATAATTGGAAACAGGAGTCCATGACTTAGTGCGATTTTATTATATTTAAAGTGAATGACATTTACGAATATTTTTGTGTAATTAAGCTTTCTTGGCAATAATTTCATTTAAATTTAATCATAGTAGAAGGAAATGTAGATTATGCTAGAGTTGCTGCTTTAACTGATTTCATTTAAAATGTAGAAGGTCACCATGGCTGCTTCAGAAGAGAATAGTGCATTGTTTCCGATTTTCATTTTAACAATAATGGCACTGCCCTTAGTGCCCTATACGATACTGAAGTTGTGCCGGGCAGCATCTAAAAAAACGAAGGTAATTCATTGCCAGTGTGCAGAATGCTCTCGCACAGGGAAGTACCGCAAATCCATTTTTAAGCGGGTCAGTCCTTTTGTTGCCCCTTTAATTTATTCTTCTTATTTTATTTTTGACGAGTTTCAGCATTCCATTGGCATTATGGTACATGCTCATATTTGGAATGAATTGGTTTTGATTTTGCAGATCTCGAACTTCTCAACTTGTAGTAACTTGACTTTGGTGCTGCTCTGGGTCATCATGATATTCTTGGTTTATTACATTAAAAACGTTAGCCGGGAGGTAAACGCGTTTAATTAGAGTATGAATCATATATGAGATTCTTCGACTGTTAGCTTACTGTTTCTTATCTTCTTGTGTTACTGTCATCATTCAATTTAAGTTGTTGTGATGCCTATGTTCTAGATCTCTTTTATGAGTTGCACTAAGTGAAGTACGCTGTTTTTTTAATTCAGATTCAAGTTTTTGAGCCTTTCAGTATACTTGGATTGGAGCCTGGAGCTTCAGATTCCGAAATAAGGAAAGCATACAGGAGACTTTCCGTTCAATACCATCCAGATAAAAATCCAGATCCAGGTTGATGTTGTATGAATTCCTGTAGATTAGCAAGAAATAAGGCATTTGAATGATAACTTTTATTTATTAATAATTTCATTATATTAATTTTTCAGAGGCTCACAAGTATTTTGTGGAGTACATAGCCAAGGCTTATCAGGCTCTTACAGACCCAATATCCCGTGAAAATTTTGAGAAATATGGTCATCCAGATGGAAGACAAGTAATTGATCTTTTATCTTCTACAAGTAGCAATTTGTTTTGATGCTAATTATTAATATAATTAAACTTTTTAAGAGTTAAGACAATGACATATCTTTTTTATGCAGGGTTTTCAAATGGGCATTGCTCTTCCTCAGTTCTTGCTGGACATAGATGGGGCATCTGGTGGCATTCTCTTACTCTGGATTGTTGGTGTTTGTATTCTCTTGCCATTGGTGATTGCTGTCATATATCTCTCAAGGTCATCAAAGTATACCGGCAACTATGTCATGCATCAAACACTATCCACTTACTATTATTTCATGAAACCTTCTTTGGCCCCAAGGTACTCCTCTCATTTAAAAATAATTATGATCTCTAATTACAAACTATATATTGAATCATGAGTATCGGATGTACTGGATACCAGAAAAATGCAGTTAATGTTAACCATGTGACCAAGAGCTTGGGTTCCCCCTCCCCCCCTTTTTTTTGGAGGATGGGGGCTTTAATTAGGAAATTGTTTCATGTCTAGTTACATATTCACTTGTTTAACTGAGGCTTTTGCATTTCACATCAAACTTGTATGATCATGTTGTATCTTGAACTTATGAGGTTGTTGGTGTATTCAGGGATATAGCTGAATTCCTTGATTTAATGTCTCTTTGGAATTTGATACCTTTAGTTTTTAAGCTTTCTTAACGCCTAATTGAATTCCATGTTTAATTCCTTCGCTGTATGGATTTGTGGAGTTTTTTTAATCATTTTTTGCAAAATGATTTGACTTACTATAGTACCTGGTTTACAGCAAGGTCATGGAAGTCTTCACTAAGGCTGCTGAATATATGGAAATTCCAGTTCGTAGGACTGATGATGAACCTCTCCAGAAGCTGTTTATGTCAGTCAGGAGTGAGTTGAATCTGGACCTTAAGAATATTAAGCAAGAGCAAGCTAAATTTTGGAAGCAACATCCTGCTGTAGTGAAGGTAATTTATGCACCGAGATTCTCCTGTTTTGAGAAATGACAGTGGATTTTTTTTTTTTAATGATTTTTGACATATAAATGCTTTTGTTTCTTTTCTATGCAGACTGAGTTGTTGATTCAGGCACAATTAACCCGTGAATCAACAGCCTTATCTCCAGCTCTGCTTGGTGATTTTAAGCGCGTCCTAGAACTTGCACCTCGACTCCTTGAAGAATTACAGAAGGTCTGCACCTGCATATCATCTCTGTATGATTAGACTTCTAGGACTGGTCATGATAACAATATCTCGTCTTGTGAACCTGTTCTGGACCTTTTATATGCAAGTATTTTTTGCAAACCCAATTCTCAAGTGAAAAGATAAAGAAGCAATTTGTGCTTCATCTGGTACCATATTGCCAAAACCCTCTCCATGGATGGATACCATGGAAATCCTTAATATTTCTGGACTAGGAAGTGTAAGATTTCTAGTAATTTGGCTAGTAGAAACTACTGTCTGTTATATAATTTTCAAATACATAAGAAATTAATTATGTCGAATAAAATCATTTGTGGTTATGTGCACAACATGCTAGTGTTATTCGAAAGGTCAAACCAGCACCCTTGCATTATCTAGGGGTTTTAAATATTTAGGACCTGATTAAATTTGAGAAAGTTAACCAAAAAAGAGAGTCAGATGTGTGAACGGCTTCTAAAGTGAAGGATAGAATCAAATTATACAGTGTAAGAGGTGATATGAAAAAACTGCTGCAAACAATTAGTTTCTACAAGTGATCGAATTCAAGTATGAGATTGTCTGAAAGATAAAAATGGGCTTGTTTATTATGGTACTAAGTTGTCATGCTTTAGCCTGCTAGAATGTGCAGATTGCTTTCAATTATATGTAGCTTGCATTTGCAATTGCTATTTTTAATTATGTATCCTCTGTTGCAGATGGCAGTTATACCACGCACTGCCCAGGCTCATGGATGGCTGAGGCCAGCAGTAGGAGTTGTGGAGCTTTCTCAATGTATTATTCAGGTGCTTCTTTTGGGAAAATTAGCTGCCGCTTATCTGTAGTCATTTCTAAGTTCTGAGTCATGCATAAGCCGGTTATTAATTATTATCTATTAAAAATCCGAATACAATACTTAACGTAAACTATTTTTGAAATAATTAAAGTTGGTCTATGTATGTCATCCCCCTTTTGCTTTGAACGAACATTTCCCTCATCCTCCTCAATTTCTTTGTTGATTTTCTTAGCGTAAACCAACTTGTACCTGCTAAGGTTTTTAATATACTTGCTTGTAGAAGTTACTTTACGAGATAATAGTAAATAAATCCAAAATATTTTTTTAATCTTTGATTCCCTTTTTTCTTGCAGAAATTACTTTACGAGATAATAGTAAATAAATCCAAAATATTTTTTTAATCTTTGATTCCCTTTCCCCATCTTTCTTGATGACAGAAGTCAATGTGCTAGAGTTTCCTTGATTTTTAGTCCATATTAATGCTTGGTATTATTTATTTTGATTTGATCAATTGCAGGCTGTTCCACTCAGTGCAAGAAAGGCAACTGGAGGATCTACTGAAGGCATTGCGTCTTTCTTGCAGCTGCCACATTTTAGTGAGTCTATCATAAAAAAGATTGCTCGCAAGGTAAGTGAGAAATTGTTAACGAGAATGCTACTGTTTAACATCTCACCTTCTAGCTGTCGATGAAGGAGCTAGATCTCTGTAATAGTCTATGTTGGAAATTTAATGTAATAAGCTTTGGTGCAATCTTTTTCCCTATGGTTGATATATGTTTGAGTCGGAGTTGGACTTGGACTTGGGTAATTAAGCCCCAAATTTTGATAAAATATTCTAAATCTAAGTCTAGATATGCCTTGTGTGATATATTCCTAGAATCCATTCTGATTTGTGGGACAAACTACAAAAGAAACATTCTTACTTGTTTTGTATAAGTTGGATTACTTGGAGAAACCTATCTGGATGGCCCTTATAAAACAGGTTTTGACTGAGGCAAAATGATTAATATATAGTAAGATTCTGCTCAGTTTGGGAACTTCAAATGATCTTCTGTCTTCTTTCCTTAGTTGGACTTAGACAAGTATATCTGTTCGAACAAAATAGAGAGAGTTCCTTTTAGGTTTTCTTTTTCTGGGGCCGCTACCCCAATTTGGTCACATATTTATTTGTAGTTATTTCCATTTGATCGCAGAGTTCCTTATTCTCTTTTGCAGAAGGTGAGAACATTTCAAGAACTTCGAGACATGACTATAGAGGATCGTGCTGAACTTCTGAAACAAGCAGCTGGATTTTCTCCTGCTGAAGTGCAGGATGTTGAGATGGTATTGGAAATGATGCCTTCCTTAACGATTGAAGTTACATGTGAGACCGAGGGTGAAGAGGGTATACAAGAGGGGGACATTGTGACAGTTCAAGCTTGGATAACACTCAAGCGTGGCAATGGCCTGATCGGTGCTCTTCCACATGCCCCTTGTTTCCCATTCCACAAGGAAGAAAATTTTTGGTTTTTGCTTGCAGATGCCGTCGCAAACAATGTGTGGTTTTCCCAAAAGGTGAGCTTCATGGATGAAGCTGCAGCAATAACCGCTGCTTCAAAAACAATTCAGGAGACAATGGAGGTTTCAGGAGCAAGTGTTAAGGAGACAAGTGAAGCAGTTAAAAGAGCTGTAGACAAGGTGCGAGCTGGTTCCAGATTGGTAATGGGCAAATTCCCTGCCCCGATGGAAGGGAATTACAACTTGACTTGTTACTGCTTGTGTGATTCCTGGATAGGTTGTGATAAAAAGACAAGCTTGAAGGTTAAAATTCTGAAAAGAACTCGAGCTGGCACCCGCGGTGGTTATGTACCAGAAGAAGGACCTATTGTGGAGGATGGAGTTGAAGACGAAGAGGAGAACGAAGAGGAATACGATGATTATGAGAGTGAGTACAGTGATGATGAGGAAGAAGAGAAGGATACAAAAAAGAAGGGCCCCACGGCTAATGGCACGGTGCATAATGAAGGCTCAAGCTCTGAAGGCTCCAGCACGGATGAGGAATGAAGCACATAATTCCATTTATCATTTAGAATAATCAGCCACCCCCTTTCTTTTTATACTTTTTTAAAATTAGAAATAACTTAACCAGGATAGAGATATCAACATTTGCTCTCAAATTGGCAGAGATTCAAAGTTTTGATACTGTCGACGTGTCGTGTGGGTTAGTTTATGACCCATTTCCGCCTGTCAAGTTTCTTTTTTTTTTCCCTTGCAAATGGCTAAAAAGGTACTTTTTCTCATGCCTAGAAAGATTGCCGTTTCTATAAAGCTTCTGAATCTAATTAATAGCATTTATATGGGGGGGCAGGACAAATGCTTACGATAATGGTGCAGCATAGGATACATCGTCCTTTGGCTCATTTTCCTCTCCTTAGCTGCTGTGCTGTGAAAAGCAATATATATATATAACAGAGAAATATGAGTATCCTATCGTGTCATTACTCCGATGGCCAAGGCCTCTAACGCCTAAGTAGTTACAAAACTATCAGAATCATGCAACAATGAACCGTCTCTGGTCTCTCTTCTCAAAAACTTGTGCTCCCGGCGCTAGAATTACAATGAACTCATTATTTAATTAATTTATATAATTATTGTTAAATGATAGCATTTAATTAGTCCACAGATAATGGCATTTACAATCCCTTCTCGTTTTTTTTATTTTTTTGGGTTGCGGTTTCCTTTGTACTAAAAAGGATATATGCATGGCTACCAAGCGCGACAGGAGTTAATGACACCCTTACAGTCAACCTGATTTCCTCTTGCAGTTGCCTCCTTTTTAACACTCCATGGCTGTCAAGTGTATTTAATTTTTAAAGCGAAGGGCTGGACTAAATTCTTCCAGACTCAATCCCACCCACTACAATAAATCTTTAACTCACCCTCTAAGTAAAATTCTGTATAAAGAAAACTAGAGTCATTCGGTTGTTTTGTCTTTCCACTTCCAAGAGTATAGTGCTGACTGCTGAGTGACAATATCATATTGTTCCCAAGGAGCCATCAAAAGCCACACCAAAAAAAAAAAAGCACATCAAAGGTCGTCAAAGTTTCCAGCATAATTCTGGATCTTCCTCGAAGGTTTTGGATATGGCAATGGCTGCAATTCAATTCTGAGATCAAGCACGAAAGTGTCCCGACTGAAACCAATTTAAAAGCCAAATTTAGGACAAGCTAAACAAGCAAAGATAATCCAAAAAAAGGATAAATTCTGCCACCGTCAAAAGGTAAATGACAAATAAAAATTAGCTTAAATGTAAAAGCTGGATTATTCATTTATTATCAGCTTAGACGATCAAGGTTCTTAGCTATTGAACACGCAAATGTGAATAAATCAAAGCGGACAAAGGACATATCTATCATTTGTCCTTCATATAAGTTTCGTACACCAATTGTGCTGCCAGAATATCCACAATAGCTGAACCGACAGATTTAAACACAGTAATCTCCTCAGAATTCCTTCTCCCAACCTTATCTCCGTTGATCAACTCCACCAAATTTCCCCCAACATCTTCCTTCCTAATCACCCCTCTCTCGAAAGCACCCACCAGCTCCCCTGCTTCCACCAGAGCCGCCTCATTATCAATATAAACTCTGCCTCTCCTTATTGCCTCATCATCACATTCCTTCATAGTATGCGTAAACGAACCAAC
>JAQSVH010000004.1:17464438-17481294 GCA_029448705.1 Adansonia digitata
ATATTTTAAATAAAATTTTAATATATCACATTTAAAATTTTTAAAAAAATTAATGTAATAATTATTAGAGATTTAATAATATGCGAATAAAATATTTATATTTTAATAACAAAAATATGTTAGTATCATAAGATTATATTAAATTTATTAAAATATAAATTATAAAATTATTAATTTAATATATTATTTTAATATATATTTACATAAAAATTAATGCATTTAAATTTATAAATAATATAATATAATAATTAAATATTTTATACTTATTTAATTATTTAATAAATAAAATTTTTTATTTTTCACCCTATAATTACCCTTATTTTCTCTCTCCTCCCTTTTTTTCCGTACTTTCTCTCTCCTCACTCTCTCATTTTGTTCATATTTTCATAACAGAAACTCAAATCCCATCCAAACCTAAAATCCGGCCCCCCACTGCCACTAAGTGCTCCGCTGATCACGGTCGCTTCCCAACCCAAAAATTTTCATTCTCCACGCAAAGCTTCCTGTCATTCCCTTCTTCTCATTTTTTGATTAGCTTTCCCTAAAGTCTCCAAAAAAGCACAGGTCTACATTTAAAGCTCCCAACTTATGTTATCTGTTTCGTCGCTGGCTGCCAATCTGAAGCTCCCCGTTTCTGGATATGTTCTTCCGTTTTGTCTCCTTTTGCTTGATGAATTTGAAACCTTAAAACCTCCAACCCGTTTCTGAACCAAAACCTTAAGAGAGAGAAACTTGCAAGAAAAACTTTCTTTCTCTTCTGAAACTTTAGTTACAGTGGTGGAATGGCTGAAATGTCTTAAATATAATATAAGGTTTCTAATTTTTGTTATGAATAATAGTTGTTATTTGATCATCTGGTGATGGATATTTTGGAAAAAAATTTTCCCCTATTCCTCATGGGGTCTGAACAGCCATTCAAACCTCCAACCCTGAATTCCTATTACGGGATTTTAGGAAATAGAGGCGGAATGCTTATTCCGCCAAATGATTGATTTGGTGAGCCAAACCTTTGATTTACTGTGTTGTTCAGAATAGAGGCGGAATGAGGTCACCATTCCACCGAACCAAACACGCCCTTAGTCTCGCAAGTCTCGCTCTTATTAGGATTAGGCAAGCTATTATTACAGGACGACAAAAAAATCATTTGTATATAATAGAAAGACTGAGTAGATGGTGGAGGTCGTATAATAATCTAAATCTAAATTATTTAAATTCAAGTATGAATATCGAATGTAAATATACATTTAATATAAATATATTTATTTTTTTAATATTTTTTATATATTTAAAAAATATTTAGAAGAGAATATATTTATATTCATATTTAAAAATATATCAGATATGAATATTGGACATAAATGATTCAAGAAAAGTAAGGAGCCGGAGCAACAAAGATCTAAATACATATGTACAACAATGATCAGCTTGGATACCATCCGATACAAACCTTCCATTATTCTTCTGTTCGCCGGTTAGGCAATTACTCCGGTGTTGCCTTCCTTTTAAAGATAAAACTCAAAAATTAGGATCTCACTCCTTTCTTATCCGAGTGGTATATGAAATAAAGAGTCGGTGTTATCTTCCGATGTCAGAAAGAAAGCTGGAATATTTTTATCGATCATCTGTTTCAATCCTTTAATTAACTCAAGTGTGTATGTTCAACCAGTGTTGCGGTCCTTTCCGCTGCCATCCACCAGTCATCATCTTCGTCATCCGTGTTTTCCTAATGGCAAAGTTCGAGGGTTATATGTAAACAACATTCTCACTAGCATTCCTTCAATATCATAAGGCAGATCAGCAAAATAATTATCATGGAAGCCAGATATGATATAATGAGGGAAAGGTTGAAAGCTTAGATGTTTTTAACTAACCGTGTCATTGAGCATCAATCTTTCTGGCTTGCTTTCAATATTGTCTGCGACTTTTATAGCATCAAGCCACCAAGAATCTTTAGTACAGTAGTCTAAATCACTTTCATTACCATAGAGCAAAACCCTACCATCGTCATCCTTGACAACTTGGTATTCAAGATTGTTACTTGTAAACCCATCATCACCAGCTATTTGTCTCGTATCGAAGAAAAATGAAGAAGAATCAGGGATGCAATCCATTGGGATTGGGCGCAGGGGAGATCGGTAACCTGCTATCATCAGCAATATTATGAATTGTCAGTCTTGCTTAGAGGGCAAACTAATGAAAAGAACTAGTTTCACACACCTCTGCAATCTGGATCATGACACTTCTGATAATAAGCTGCCCTTCTCATATCGACAACATACATCACTGAAGTAGTACAATCGAGATGAACTTTGTCATCGACATAATTAAATTAAAATAATAGGAAGTTCAATAGTAAAAGCCAAATATATCAACTGCAGCATATTTCAGCAATAACTTTCTAATATTTAGGGGTTTGGTGGTACTCTACCCAATAATATTGGAAGGTATGTTTGGGTAAGTTAAAACGTTAATGAAGTATGGTCCCGAGACCATAAAAGAAGTATGATAAATATGATCATTTATGGTGTCAATAAACCAAATAATTATAATTAATATTAAAAATTAGATGATCACATTTCGGCAATCAGATTAAAACAAAATAAGCATACCATGATTACTCTTATGCTCTCTACCAATTCGCTCACAGTATCGATTTCTTGACATGCTATAGACAACTAATCCATATTCAGAGAACCAATACCAGCTTCGTATTTTCCCTATAATCATGGCAAAACATCAAGGTAGTCAGTACAGTTGATTTAAGAAGAATATTAATAACAATAATTTTTCATCAGCGGTGTAAAAGCAGAGTATAAAAACAATGGCTCTTATCGATAAAACTATTGTCATGTATGAACATAGAAAAACAATAAAGTTGAATTCCTTTGGGTTATAATCTATCTGGCAAAGCGTAATACATAACCACACATTACAACAAGGGAAAAACATGTCAGACCAACTCCCTCAAACCAAAAAGAACCCAATCCTCAACAAAATTCTGCTGCATTTAGTTCTAGTTAACCAGATAAAATGGAACTATGCGTTCGAACTTCAAAGCCGCAGTAAATATGTCAAAAACATTTCAACAAGAACAAGTTAAATCACCCTGTTAGTTGTAGTTCAAATGTGGAAGGTGAATCAATATAAGAGTACTGTAAACTTGAAACAGAATATCGTGAAATCATGGATTAGATTATCCCTCCAGATAACTAAACAAGGTTGATTCATTTGCTATTTAGTTAAAATATCTGATACCACCTGATACATTGCCACTGGAGGCGATTGATTCTATAAATTCATCCAAAGATCGGAAGGGTGACTTTCCCGTTAGGTATGTCACAGAAACATCACTAATGCGAGTGTTTTCTTGAGGAGTTTTGCAACATCTTCCAAAATTACTAGTTACCTACAGAACAGAAGAATTTTGATTGTGAACAGATAATATCTCAATAGAAAAGGAAAAGCCTCCTCCATTCTTAAGAAAGAGAACATAGAAGCTTCTATTCAGGGTAAATAACAATAGTCCAGAAGTCAGAGTCCTGAGATGTAATAACCAATTTCACATATTTTAAATGCTGATTGCTTTGAAGTTGGGCTTTCTCTTGAAGCCAAAAATATTAGAAGTTGCAAGTAAGCTAGCATAAAATGTATGCCAATGCCCACAACTAAAATACAATGTAGTAAAGTGATAAAAACCAAGGCAAAGTTCAAATCTACCTCCGTCTCAAAGTGCAGAGTCTTCACACAATCTAATTCCATTTTGCAGACCAAAAGTTTCTCACAATCAACATCCATTTTGCAGATTAAGGATGTCATGAAAATGTCCTCCTCACCCTGTTGTTTAACAAAATATATATACATAAAATTTATGTAGGAAGAAGGCAGCTCTATCTCTTAAATGTTTAGCAGTTAGCTTCTGATAAGGACATGAATATTTTGGTTAGCTATTCCTCAAGGCATGTCATCCTACAGCACCGGTGTTTCATTCAACATTAACATGGCAGTAAAATTCTGAATAAATGCACGTTTTTGCACTGAACATTAGTAAAAAAGATAAGCAAGGGAAAGAAAGGGAAACATACCTCTTTAGTCAACAAATCTAAGCCCGGCAAACTAATGGGAGTGTGGGAGTATGTCTTCTTTAGGAAAAAGATACTAATTAAGATATTGAGAAAACAAAATATTTTGATAAACTATTAGATGTTACTTTCACTTCAAAAACTTTGCAAACAATTATGCCCATTCCACTGACATGCAAGGATAAAATATGCACTACACACCTATTTCTGCTATATGCATGGTCACTAAGAAATTTTTTAGAAAAAGAGATAAATTGCCAGAACTATATATGGAGTATCTTTTCCAACATGCATGAAAAAATATATACACACACACACAAGGAAACATAATTCTTTGTCATGAATTAAAACCACTGCAATATAAGTTGTAAGACTCAAGCGAGTAAATTACCATACCATGTCCTTACATTTGAAACGCCTGGTAGGTAAGAGGAAGGAATTCTTTCCTGCCTTTGATGATAAAGCCAGGCGAAAGCAACGATTTCTGGAATAGACAGCAGTGTCCACAAAAAGTTGGCCAGGTGATTCGGCCGAGGTTGAATCTTTTTTCACAAATAATTTTTCAAACCTTTCATCCCTTTCCTTCGCACTTGCTATGCGTGAGCATATCTGATAAATGTCATCAACTAGTGACAATGGTTGTCCCTTTGATGCATAATAGGGGGAAAAAAAGAAGAAGAAGAAGAAGATTGAAACTATAGCAGGTTTCCCATGTCGGTGACAACCAAACAATGCTATATATTACATTAACGAAAACAGTTGATTTTGAGTAAGGCATACCTCTGCAACAAATGCACCCACATGCAAATTGTCCTTAAAAGCAGTCTTTGGAATGCGCATGATCAAATGGCGAGAAAACTTCTCTGCATTTGAGTATTTATACCAATGCGAATTAATTTTAAGAAACAAACCCTTTGTAAAGGCAAAGAATCTATCCTGAAAATAAATCATTTAGTACAGATTTCTATGATGTTGTCTGCTATTATGAAATGTACAAATATATCACAAAGCTAAGGAGCACAAAGCCTTATACAGCCATAACAAAACTGTACCTTCAGTAGACGAATCAAGCTCCAACACCCAATCCTGATTTCCATTGATAGAGTATTTTTCAAGTAAGGCTTCTAGAATGACAGAAATCAAGAGATCAACCATTTCGTCTCCATTCCGTCCCAAATTGTCTCTCTTATTGAACTCCAAATCAAAGTACAAGTGGCATGGCAAACCCTAGAAACAACACAGCCACAGTCAAGAAAATAAAGCCAATGACAAAAAGGAAGCGTCAAACATCTCCTCGTGGTGATTCAGTTTTTACAACTCAAGTACAGACAAAAGTTATGAATGGAAACTGGCGAGAGAGAAAAGTGAAATAGAGATAATATTACACATGCACATTCAATTGTGGAAAGGTATGTAGAGGCTTCTACCTCCTGAATCACTTCATAGTGATGGTGAAGTTTTGGTTCCATTATTTTGTACCTGCAATGACAGGAATGCAACAAGCAAAGAGTTTAAAAGTCCAATATCTCATGAAGTATTCAAGTGTGAACAGGCAAGAAACAATCATAAAAACCTCTTCCAGAACTCTTCATATGTAGCAGCAAGATATCGTCTTTGCCCACTATAGTGGTCTTGATAACTAAAAACATATGCATTTGCATGTCCTTTAGCAAACTTTACTGCTTCATCCTGTCTTGGAAATGTAGCCCATACTTGTGTTCTAATAAATGAGTAACAAGAGCCAAGTCAATAAAAAAGGACAGCAAGACAAGAGATACACCAATGCTTTTGAGTCAAAATATTTTATGTAATTTGAATCAGAGAAGTGCTGAAATGGAGTCATAGTGTCGTACAACCACCTTAAATTTGATTTATCTTGTTCACTGAGATCAATGCGAATTTCACGTAACAAGCGCAGCAAACTCAATGGTCTTTTTGGAGGAATGCCACGTGGAGACCCATAAAATATACCAGGTGAGATCCGTTTCCCACGGTTAAATTTTCCAGCCTTAACCGTTGTCGAAACACACTAAAGGAACCATGACATTGTCATTTTCCACAGTATTATAGCAAAGAAATAATGAATTGATGACAAACAAGTGAAAGAGACTAACTTTCAGGATTCCATTATTAGCTCAAACAAAGCCAAAATTCGTTCAAATAAGTGAATAAATGTATCTAAAGTTGCTTTTAGGTAACCTAGGTTTAATTCCTTGCTGTATTGAAACAAACTATTGTCGCAAATACACAAATCATGCATGACCAGTAAGCAGTAAACTATGAAACAAAAGCAATTTAAACTAAATACCTTCTCAAGAGAGAGTTCTGCGCTGGCTGCAGTTCCGTTTCTTTGTTCAGATGATCCTAGGGAAGGCGAACAAGGTGACGCAGAGACCTTTCTTGTTGAATGTTCTTGATTCAGCTTGCTTTTATATCTTTTTCTTTCCCTTACAGCAGATTCTAGGAAAAAAATTCATAAATCTTTATTATTCCCTCTTTTTTCTTTAAATTTAACACATTAAATCACGTAAAATTGTATTGGACTATAAGCGGTAGCAACTCATATACTAATTTGATAAGCAGTGATGATGAAATTGCAGGAAAAAAAAGTACATTAGATTGCCCCAATTGAAAGTTTTTACTAATAAAAATTGAATTTCTGTGAAAAATGCAATGAAATCTCATCAACAATTTGATGAAGTATTACACTCCTCCACTAGCTATTATCATATTCAACCACTGGATTTCAAAGTAATTTTGCACTGTAATTCACAAAGCAACAAACAAAGAAAGAAAAGGAGAGGAGAGGAGACGAGCTTACGAGGAGGAGAGATGCCACACTTGAAGCATTTGAACAATCGATCAACAACGTCCATTGTGCTCGCATTTCTCTTCTTTCCCATTCTCTCCTTCTCTTTCGTTTTTCCCCCTACTGCTAACTAAGCGGGAATTCAAATTTTCAACCACGCTGTATTCAGAGGAAAATCACGAACGTTCTTTTCTTTTCATCTTTTTCCTTTTTCTTAATTATTATTTTCCTTAATAAATTTACACCGCAAACGCTCAGGCGGCTTAAATTTCAAATCGCTTTTTAACCCGTCAATCCTCCCGAGGATGTATATTTGATATCTTTATCGATTTATAATTTTATACATTATTAATAAATTAACTAATAACATATTATTAATATTTAAATATAAAAATTTAAAAATTAAATAAAAATAATTATTTTTAATAAATAATATTATTATATTTATTATCAATGCATAAAATTATATACTGATTGTACATCGAATATAAATTCAAATTTTATTTGTAAGTTTTTAAAAGTTAACAAAAAAATATACACCTTGTTAGCATCTATTTAAACAAATAAAAAAGAATTTTAAAAAATATAACATGCAATAATCTTTTAACTTATCAATTTATTAAAAATAAAATTAATTTATAATCCACTTTAATACAATGTTATAAAATATAATAATAATAATTCTATATTGTGAAAAAAAAATTAAATTAGTAAATGATTTATTAAATATTTAAATCAAATCTAAATATTTTATAATAGCTTCGTGAAGTATATTTTATTATATTCACACCATAAAAAATGCTATATAAAGACATGATTCCATGAGATAATATCTTGAAATGGTAAGAGATTTGTAGAGTATTTCTTTAAGCTTTTCAAGAATCAGAAAGCTTGAAATATTTAGTTACTTCATGCAAAAAAAAAAAAACATCAAATTTTTAATTTACTTGTTTTATGATTGTTTTGCTATCTTTGTTTGATTTACAACATTCTAACCTCTTAGAAGGCTTGGTATCTATTATTTTTTATAAAACCTTGTTGACGTTGGGAGATGATAAAGATCCTAGGAATCGAAATCCAATCTAACTAAATACTTTTATAATCTCTAAATCAATATCTTGAAGGTAATATCTATTATCGTTGATATAAGTTAAGTGTTTGCTTTAAAATTTTAGTTTGAATTTTAAAAATTAAATTTGTACTATATGTATATAATTTAATTTAGTATAATTACCTATTTGTATTACTTAATATTTAATAAAATTATTTTATTAATTTTTTTAAAAAAATTTTGAGTGAGTTTGTATAAATTTGGAGTACGCATTTTATATTTAGGGTTGGACCTATTCTAATCCGACAAATTATTATATTTAGGTCACGTTTGGTCAATCATGAAATTTGTTAGTATCCTAATATGCTATCCAGGCTAATCTCAAATAGTTCATGGACTTGTCTAAGTTTTAATTTGATATAAGTTTATGTAAAATTAAATTAATTTTAGATTTATACACTTATCATTAAAAAGTAATTTATATTTAATGCATTAATGTTATATAGATTTATACCGTTATAGTAAATCATATTATTGCAATTAACGTTATAGTAAATTTGGAGTACGCACTTTATATTTAGGATTGGACCTATTCTAATCCGACAAATTAATATACTTAGGTCACGTTTGGTCAATCATGAAATTTGTTAGTATCCTAATATGCTATCCAAGCTAATCTCAAACAGTTCATGGACTTGTCTAAGTTTTAATTTGATATAATTTTATGTAAAATTAAATTAATTTTAGATTTATACATTTATTATTAAAAAGTAATTTATATTTAATGCATTAATGTTATATAGATTTATACCGTTATAGTAAATCATATTATTGCAATTAACGTTTGTTTTTTGGGCTAAAATTAACTTCCAGAAAATATTTTCTGAAAAATGTGAAGGTTTTCCAAAAAAGCAGAAATTTTTTAATGTTTGGATGATTAATGATAAATGTTTTCCGTTGTTTTGGTTTTTTTCTGGAAAAATTAAATTTTTTCAAATAACAATATTAACGTGAATATTAAATTATAAATTATTAAAATATTAAAAACTTTTTATTTTTAAAATATTAATATTTTAAATAGTAATATTTTAATCATAATTTTAAATTATTATATTAATATTAAATACTTAAAATAATACCACTTATTATTAAAACATTAATTATATAAATATTTTAAAATTTTATAATAATTATTAAAATATTACATATATTAATATAATTATTAAAATATTACTTCACAATGTTCAAATAGTGATATTGACGTAGATTTTAAAATATTAAAAATTATTTATCATCAAATTTTAATATTAAAATAACAATATTTTAATAATAAATATTTAATGATAAAATATTATATTAATATTGAATACTTAAAATAATACTATTTATTATTAAAAATAATTAAATAAAAATTTTAAAATATAATAATTATTAAAATGTTATTTCTAAAAATATTTCTAAACTATCAAAATATTAATTTGTATATTAGAAAAATGTATTATTAATTATTTATAAAATATAATTTATATAATTTTATTATTAAAACAGGAATATAAAAACATTTTTCGACAAAATATTAAAAAACTATTTTAAATTTAAAATATTGATTGTCTCAATTTATTATTAAATAATAATATTGTTTTATTAAATAATATTTTATTAAAATAATAAATTATATTTTAATTTATTATTAAAAATAATATTATTTTTTTAAATATATATGTATGTTTCCCAATTTTAAAAATATAAATATTAAAAATTACATTATCAAAATAATTTTATAATAATAATAATTTAATATTTAAATAAAAAATCAAATATTTTTTAATAATAATAATTGACTCATTTTTAAGTTAAATTTTAATATAAAAATCATGTTACACAATAGGAGCTCTTTTTCAAAAAATATCTTATGCCTTTGAAAGGAGGAAGACATTTTTTAGAAAACGTATCTTATTTTTCTTTGAGTTATAAGTTATTTTTTGTTAATTAATCTATTTTTTACGAAACAAATATTAAAAAAATACAAAAAATATTTTTTGAAAATTATTTTCTCTGAAACAACATATTTTACTAATAAATAATAATGTATAAATGTATAATAAAAAGTTAATCAAATAAGACACTTTAATATATACATATAAATTTTTGGCCAGGACCCTTTAATAATTTAATTCAATATTTTTTTTATATAATTTAATTAGTATTATAATAATAAGTTTATAGTAAGTTTTTGCCATATACACGCAACGCAACTACCTTTAAAAAATAGACTTCGACAATTGCGTTTTGCGGTTGTGAAACCGGAAGCTCCTTAATAATCTACTTCAGCCTGCTTGCTGCCTCCTTTCTGCTGTACGCTTCTTCTGGCTTGCTGCAGTTAAAGCAGCAAGACACGTCAAAATAGGAACATGATTGTTCAAATTTAGGACCCTGCAAATCCAATAAATGGAAAGGGCTAAATATACTATCCAAAATGAATCATTCCTATGAATCCCAAAACATCGAATTAAGAAAGAAAAAAAAAACGTAGTCAATTACGAAAAAGGCAATCAATTTTGCCATATCATTTTCAATTCTTTATCGTAGTTTTCTCAAGTGCTCATTTGTTTCCAAGTATAAATGATGAAGGGTGTTGCGCCACTTCATTCGCTGAAATCATCCACTTGAGCGAAAGATATTATAAAAGATTAACCAGGCTTTGTTTCATATTTGCACTTGTTTTTCCACCTGCTCCCCTGCCCCACTTTTGGCGTTTAGATAATAATATTAATAATAGTTACAGACAGATAAAGTCCTTGTGGCGTCATTAGCTACTACGAATTTATTTTTGAAGTGTTTTTTTTGGTAATTAAGTTGAGTGAGTTTTTGGACTTGTCAACCAAAAGTTCATAAAGCTTTGCAAAGACAAAGATATTAGAATTACGTTTTTAATGCAGCGTATCACTTGCATTAGTTGTATTACAATTAATCAATCCATTTATAAGAAATTCATATTTAATAAATTCTTACATAATTATTGATTGTAATAGAATAATTGTAATATTATAGTAAACGAAATTGTAAATGAAATGCTTTCGTTTTCATCACATATTCTTCCGTTTAAATCAGTAAATTTAAGAAAAAAAAAATCAAGAAGAAAACATAATTGTAAAGATTCAGTGTTTAGGTTTCTCTTTTACCCCATCCAACCTTTATTATGACTAATTATGCCTACTGAGGACTGTGTTGGAAGCTTTTAAGTTTAAAAAAGAATGAAAAGGAGAAAACATAAATGGCAAAGGGTTTCTCTTGCCTCAATCCAACCTTTATTGTGACTAATTATGCTTAACTGCCGATTGTGCTAGAAGCTTTTAAGTTTTAGAGTGCTAAGGTTTCTCTTACCAGGATCCAACCTTTATTATGATTAATTATTACGGACTCTGAATTGTGCTGAAAGCTTCTGATTTTAGTAAGTGTAAGCCAGGTATCTTCTTAATATGGAGCTATTGGTAGTTGAGAATTGGTCAAGCGTCTTACATGTACGATTCAGTTGTATAAGTTAACTATAAGCGCAACATTATTCACAAATATATTTAATGGCAGAAAACCATGTTTCATTGACAACAAAAGCGGGCAGTCAAACAAATAAATGTACGTACGGAAAAAGATTTAATTATATTAATGTAAAATTAATTTTAATTTTATATTTTTATATGATTTATATTTATATAATTTAATTATTATATTCCTATAAATTATATATGTTGAATTTTGAATAAATTAAAAATATTTAATTATTTGTTAAATTAAAAAATTTTCAATCGTGAAAGATGTATTAAAAAAATAATATTTTCGATCGAGATATGAAAAAGGTGTATGATTGATTTTAAACTTTATGTGTAAGAGTATAATTATATTGCTAATTTTAAGTTTCATGTTATTAAAATATTAATCATGTAAAAAATAATAAAGATATATAAAAAACTAATTTAGTTTTTGAATATATATATATATATATATATATATATATATAAAACAGCAATGTTAATGCAATTTTACTCTTTGTTTACATTTGTATATATATCTTATCCAAAAAAACATTTCTATGAATCAGTTGCTTAATATTATCGCTTGTGAGAGGGCTTAATTGTTTAACTAATCTATTTATGTTAGATGTCAGTGGATCTGACAGTCTAACTTTCAGATAGGAGACTGACCGTATATATGTCATCTGTCTCTAATATATTTAATAATATATCCGAATTATATATTGCTGCTTTTCACTCTTCGCGTAGAGTCCGCGTTGAATTTGGCTGTTGGCGGTGGACATTTTGGCGCTCATGACGCTACAGTCGTTTTCATTTCCGCATTTCTTATTGTATTTTAAGCCAAATTTTGAGACATCTAATCGTGGTTAAATTAGGTTTAGTAGCAGCTGTTTCAGTTTTAGATGTGCTCTCTCCCTTCTTCTTCTATCAGTTATAAGTAATACTGTCTTCTTATTCCCGCTATCCAAACTCTGATCAGTCAAGGTATCTAAGTTAATATATATGATATGGCAGCCAATGATGTGCCATGCTGTGAATCTATGTTCTGGGTGTATCTAGTTGTATGCGTGGCTCTTGTATCATTTGCTGGCCTAATGTCTGGCCTGACCCTGGGCCTCATGTCCCTCAGTCTCGTCGATCTTGAGGTTGTCATCAAGGCTGGCAAAACACCTCAAGACAGGAAGAATGCAGGTTAATTAATGTCACTCATAAATCCACTCTTTAATGAAATCCCACTCCTAAATTTTGCTCACAAATATATATATATATATATCATGTTTTAAAATGGCAGAGAAAATCCTACCGATCGTTAAGAATCAGCACTTACTTTTATGCACTCTCCTGATAGGCAACGCCCTAGCAATGGAGGTATAATACATATATATTTATTTTGCTTACACTCCTATATATTCTGCAGTATTTCGAAACATTAATTCTGATGAATTCTATATATAAGGCCCTTCCAATCTTCCTGGATTCCCTTCTATCCGAGTGGTGCGCGATATTGATATCGGTTACCCTTATACTAGCGTTTGGTGAGGTAAATCTTTTGATCATCTACCGCACACTACATGTATTTTGTTGCTAGGGTTAAATAACCAACTAAAAATGTTTGTTCATGGATCAGATCATTCCTCAAGCTGTATGTTCTCGCTATGGGCTGAGTGTTGGGGCAAAACTCTCGATTTTAGTCCGGTTCATTCTAATAATCCTCTTCCCTTTAGCTTATCCAATTAGTAAGGTGATTTCAAACACTTTAGAAATTGAATGATGAAGCAGTTTTAAACAAAATTTTATACTATATATTTGCTTCATGTTCTAGCAGCTGCTGGATTGGCTGCTAGGGAAAAAGCATTCGACACTTCTTCGGCGAGCTGAGCTCAAGACACTGATAAATATGCTTGGAAACGAGGTTAGTTTCCGTGGTAAAACTTTGTAGTACCGAACTGATCAAAGAGCTACATATTAGAAACATGATCTACTAGAACTAATCAATTGGTATATTAGGCAGGGAAAGGTGGAGAATTGACACATGATGAAACAACCATCATCTCTGGAGCTCTCGATATGACGCAAAAAACTGCTAAAGATGCCATGACGCCCCTATCTGACATTTTTTTGCTTGATATAAACTCGAAACTCGACGAGTATGATATTCTATCTTTTCTGCCTTGATATTCTATGTATTTATTTTTCCCTTCTATCAACTTATTTCTATGATATAGGAAAACACTGGGGCTAATAATAAGCAAAGGGCATAGTCGTGTACCTATCTACTCAGGGAGACCAGCAAATATCATTGGCCTTATACTGGTGAAAAATCTGATCAAGTGCCGTCCGGAAGATGAAACCCCTATGCGGGATCTTTCCATTAGGAGCATTCCTAGGTTACTTTTGATTTCAAATTCCTCTTTTCTGCTTGCTTGAAGTATGATACATATTATCATGATTTTTCAACATTAAAATGAAAAAAAAAAATGAAGAGATATTTAGCGTGCAGTATGTTTTTCACAGTGATTTATAAGTAACAACTAAAGGCATAATTAATGTGAAGTTAATTCTCTTACTTTGAAATGCTGACAGGGTTAATGATCGGTTGCCTCTCTATGATATATTGAACCAGTTCCAAGAGGGCCACAGCCACATGGCTGTCGTTGTTAAGTGCAAGACTGATATAAATGAGATTGCAGAAATATCCGATCGAAAAATTCACTCCAATTCAAAAAAGAAACAGATGGAAGGTAAAATTTGATAAAGAAGTTACAATCATGAAGATTAGAAATAGGCACACCAATATGGCATTTATGAGCTTATGAGCACCCTATATTCAGATGTTGGTCAGCATCAATACTGTGAGCAATTTAGTATTCCTTCAAGCTCACCCTCTGCGAATTCTACAATCATTGACATTCAAAGTCCAACATCAAACATGGAGCTAGCCAATCAAATACGTCCGCGAACGAAGAAATGGAAACAGACGACTCTCTCAAATGAAGATTTAGAATCATTTCCAAATTTAGATGAGGATGTTCTTGGTATCATAACACTGGAGGACGTTATGGAGGAACTGCTGCAGGTTTGTCTCAGTACTTTAGAGATTCTGTAATCTATAGAAATGCAGGTGTGTGTATGTGTGTGTATATATAATCTAAAACCAGCTTTTGGATTTTGCAGGAGGACATATTCGATGAAACTGATGAATATGTTGATGTTCACAACAAGTAAGCTTCTTTCATTTTGATCATATTTAACTTTCGTTTATTTGATTTTCCGGAATGTTTTCACTCACTGATATTTTACATATCTCCCCTTCTAGAATTACAATCAACATGCAACCTTCACGAAGATCGCCATTAAGATCTCCCAGATCAGTAGCAAAAGCATCTCAAATTCACTGGAGAAGTCCTATGGCGCCATCCCCAATTTCTTCATGTCATGGAACTCCACTTTCTTCTACGCCCCATTCTCCTCCAGCAGTTCGTTCACCAATATCACCGTACGTTCAGTCACCACTCTCCAGGCCAACTCTAGGCGCTTCGCCCGGGAAACCTATACCCAATTCTCCGTCAAGATTTTCAGCTGCTGCCGCCGCCCAATACTCACCACCCCACATCAGGTAGTCGTTATTCATTGCCAAAGCTTTATACATTAACAGAGTGTTTGGTTTATTTTGATAAGAATGCTATTAAGTCATATTCCAGCGTGTTAAATAATATGGCTGTTTGATTCACAGAATTGTTACTCCACGGAATAGTTTACTATGGTCTTGTTCTAAAAAATCACTAAATAATCATTCCAAGCTCTTCACTAAATAGCTATCCTGACTTTAAGTTGAACAAAAAATTACTTTAAGAGATTTGAATCCCATACTGTTATATTCTACCGAATCAAACTACTACGTATAGCTATTCTCTTTTATTCATACTTTCTTCTATTCATAGAGAATAACAATTTTATTATAATTTTATTTTATTCTAATGAACCAAATATAATGTAAAAATTTTCTTATCTGTATATATCTTACCCAAAATCTTTTTCTTTGAATTGTTTCTAGCAGGCATCAAGAAAATCGTATGAGAGGCTGAGACACGGTTCTTAGGTTTCAATGATACGAGTTTCTGAAAATGAACATGCAAAAATGTTTGTAGTTGATTGGAATTTCTCTTTCCATTGAATAATATGTGGGTCCAAAAGGTTTGGTAATTTAGTTCCAAAAATGCATTTTGGGAAAATAACATATGACTCCCCGCCAGTAATCCATGTCATTTCGATTGATATTTTTAAGTATTTTTGTAGATCCACTTAGTCTTTCCTCTTCTTGATGCACTTAATCCACTGCCTATACAATATACATCCACTGAATTTTGGCCTAAAAACTTTTCAACCAGAAGCATTGGATCCATCACATCAGTTGGGTTAGTAATAAGTATTATCTAATTAAAATATTTAAATTATTAAACTTGTTGAGATCCAAAAGATTCTAAAATAAAAAATACTTAATAATGTTAATTATTAGGAAGGGAAACAATGAGGATAAGGGTTAAGAAGATTTTTCTTTTTTAAATTGAGGAAGGGAAATTAAAATCGAATTTTTTATGCAAATATATACTGATTTTTATTAACCCATCAAAACCACAGCCGAAAACAACCCTTGTCAACTTGGAAATTGTAAAGCTATCGTTAAAACGATTTTCCAACAAAGAAATCACAAGAATATATCATTTATAATCATTGTAATATGATTAATTAATTATAGTTTTAAATCATGATTTAAAGTAATAGACTTCATATAATTATGTGTTGTCATTAAATAATTATATGGTTCCCGAAATCACCAGCTACTGTGAAAGGAAAAACGCCGCCTATCAAAAAGCCCAAAAACAACAGTGACGACCAACAAGCTCCCCATTGAGAGGATGAGATGCCAAGAATTTTGGTCTCCTTGGGGAGTTCCTTTGGCCACGGTTGTCGCATTACGGCACCTATTTAGTTGCTGCGAAAAAATGCAAAACTTGTGGGGTGATGTGCCACCATGGCGACTAACACAATCCGTAACTTTTGTGTGCATCCTCGTACATCAACGCTAGCTCGGATTGCTTCTGGGACTTTGTCTTCGAGTTGGGACACAGAAAGTTAAGAGTATCCTTTTATGGGATCCGAAGAAGCTCAACGTCATAGGGTTGCATTGCATTGTCGAAAGCAGAAAACGATGGGCAGCAGTAAATTAGGCTGCCGAGGTCAGCCGATTGGCCCAATCGACATTAGGCTGCTTTCCCTCGAGTTGGAGTATTAATTAGGTCCCTTAATTTTTCTTTTACGGCTTTCAATGTACGGCCCCAATTCCTAGCTTCAACTTGTTTTCATTATTGAATATTAAAAATATTTAT
>JAQSVH010000004.1:17531105-17542159 GCA_029448705.1 Adansonia digitata
TATTTATATGCGGAATTGGTCTACAAATTTGGAAGTAGGAACAATTCCCCAAATTTATAAATATGAAAGGTAGTGGTTCTAGTTTATATTTAAATCTGTAAGGAATGTAAATGAGCACGATAGCTTTGCTTGCTTAATTTTGGCAAAACTGGCTTCAACTATTGAATTGATATCAAAAGCTACTCTGGCAGAAAATGCAATTCTAGATTATGAACGAAACAGAACAATTTGTTAGATGAATTTGTTTCTTAAGGTTTGTCTCTTATGTTCCCTGCCGATTTGAAGGAGGATGTGACTGATAAACTAACACTTAGAGATACATCCAAGACCCTCGGAGCAGGAGTTCCTAAGACGCTAGATCTCATTATGATATCCAGTTGAATGTTTTAAATACAAAATTTTTAATCAAATTGTGAAGTTTTTTATTTAATGAACAAGTGATATCAATACAATGGGCGTGAATTGTATCATATGATTCTTGAGATTTTGGATGGAATGCAAAGTTACCAATGCCAACAGGTTTAACCGCGTAACAAAAAATGGATTGCCAGATTTGCAGCCAGAGAAGAAGTCAGTGACAAAGTCACAGCCTACTGCATATTACATCTGATGCTCTTTGATGATGATGATGATGATGAGAAAAAAGTTTGTTGTAATGTTCTCTAGTAGGCCGAAAGCAAGGAAAATCTGTGCTCTGCTTCTCAGGGTAAAGCTTTGAAGACCATGCAATGGAAGCGGGGATTTATAATATGATTGCGAATGTTTTTTCAGTCGCATTGCGTTTATTTCAGTTGTAAATATTACATAATGAATGTTATTACAGTAAATTGTAATAAATATGGCCTATGAATATTAACGATGGAAAAAAAATTAAAACTACAAAATAACGATCATAATCTTGTGTTGCGGCTGCCATTTAAATCTTACAAGAAAGTATAAGTGAGGCAGGCTAAAGCTCCTCGATTGTAACTGCATATATTGTAGTACTTTCCAATCAGCAATATCAGAAGTTCAGAACAGAGATGAGCTGTCGGGGCAAATGAAAGAGCTACAATGGTACACTGACTGAAAGAAATGCGGTTATTTCCTTTGATTACTCTCCACTAGGTCACACTACTCTGTAATCAAATTTTCCTGCATCGGATTCTAACATTGTCAGCTAGGATTTGATTTGAACCATCTATATCTCAACACATCGGATAAGAGCAAGTTCTGATACTTAATCTGATAAACTAACAACCATGAATTCACTCCAAAAAATGAGAAAAATCCAACCTTTTTGGGCTCCCCCTCAACCATAACGGCCTTCACACTATCTTAGTGCTCAAACGTCGAATCCGACAAGCGTGGGTGGCTTATTCTGAACAAGCGGATACCCTCTATTGGCTCTTCTGATAACCTCGGAATCCTCAGGAATCACAGCTAACAATGCCAACCCCAACTCCTCTTGCACATCTGAACCGACATCATATTCGTCCTCATTCTGTTCACTATCGATTTTATATTATCCCGTCATATTCTAAGCGTCATATCACTCAATCCGCATCTCTTAAGCTAGTTATGTCTGGCACCGTCACCAAAACCGCCTTGTTTGCTGGCGTTATTGTCGTTTTAAACCCTGCATATTGACAAATCTATTAGTCCAAAGACCCTTCTTTACCTGCTTCCAGGGGGTCGATTAGCCAAATCGACGCATTCCCACCGAATCCGATAAGGAGTTCCGATCGGGGCTTAGAAATGCAAAGCCATTTCAAGTTTCAATTTTTTTTTTTGAGGGGGTGGGGGGGATATGATCAAAGCAATGCCAAGTTTGCGGAATACGCGTACTTGGAATTTATATGGGCTTTATCGCCAAAGAAATTGGCGCCGGGCTCCCGTCTTGGGTTTGAGCCCTTTTTTTTTTTTTAATTTTTATTTTTAATCTTATAGTATATTTTTACGATTTTACCCTTAGAGTAGTTCAATACGAAACTACACCTTTTTCCGTGTCATAATTCGGTTCAGATCTACAATCCCATCCGTCGCAATGGGTTGGAATCTAATCGGACGGTCGATGTTATCTAGACTAATGGGACCCACACGCTCAAGGATGATCCATCACTGACTAGATGCCAAGTGGCATGACATCAGCCATGACAACGCAGACTCTACAGTTTCCCAATCAAAAACATCCAAGGAGAAAAAGTCAAGATATTCTAGATTTACGCTCAATTTCTTCGCCACGTGTCTAACTTCTATTGGGGAAACGCAACACCGCCCTTCCCCACCCATCGCTCGCTACCCTTTGATGTCCGTCCAGTTATTTTAACCCTCTCTTTCCCTCATCCTCTCTTTCTCTCGGATTTTCTTTAGACCCAAACACGTACACTTCGTTGCTACTCTTCTCTTTGGGCTTCTCAGTTTTTGTCAATTCTAAAAGGAGTAGTGGATATTCGTTTCCTTCTTAACTTTCTTGACAAGGTTAGATTCATTTAAATATTCTCTCTTTGTTTTTTTGGCTTGTGGAAATTTCTTTCATTTTTGGTTCTCGATTTGTGTGGTTTTAGTAATGGGTATTTAGATCTGATGCTGATTAATGTTTTAAAGTGCTTTATTTTGATTAATTATAGAGTGATTACGTCATTTCAATAATGGTGCTGTCCAAATTCAATCTAAATTTAGGGTTTTATTACAAACAATAGAACAGATCCAGTTCTTGCTTCTGTTTGGTTTGCGATAAAATTGAGGAAAAAAAAGAATGAACAATTAAAATTGAGATTGGAAATAACATGGTAAAAGGAAGAGACTTTATTAATTAAATAAAGCTGTCGTATCCTCTTCAGTTCTTGGTGTCTGGTTAGATCATTTTGGGGTGAAGCAATCAGATATTGTTAGGTTATTTGTTCTTTTTTCTCTTAATCAATTTAGCCTACTTACAAATATTTACTGAACTACGGGATCGGCTGGGTTTCTGGAATTGACTTCATCTCACTTTGGTGTACGATATTTTTATTGATGGTGATCTTACTTTTCCATTTTAATTTATTCATGGATATTTTTTCTGCTTTAGTTTACTCTCTATTTACCCATTGAGGCTTTGCACGTTAACTGAGTGGGGAAGGCTGTGTGCATAATTTTTATATGCTTCTAGTATTACCAAGGACGTTGATATGTTGCTTGTCTTACAGTCACTATGAGCCCATGACCCACTTGGAGTAGTTCATCTCTGTTTATGAAGGATATGGATGCCGGATAGTTTTATTGATGTGTTAATTAAGTTCAATCCGTTGGTTCTCTATATGAAGTTTTATGTTTGAGCTTTTAATTATCAGAGACTGCAATTTACAATTGGCTTAGTATGTTTGTCTGTTTAATGTCTTTACCCATGCATGTGTTTGTTGGTGTAATTGCAATGAAGTTTGGTTTCATGTTTTTTTTAACTCAAATGTTGTTCCTCTTTCAGTGCAGTGGGGAAGGCCATGTGAACTGTTTGAACTGAATTGTTGTTGACTTTTCAAGAGTATAAGCTTATTGGTTCTCTCTGCATGCGCAATGATGGGTAGATGCAAGGGTTGTGGGAAATTAGGAAGGATGTTGCCAAGGGATGGATCTGTGAATGCTTATCATTCTGCTTTTCTATGTTCCCCTGTTGTGTCTGTTTGGGATTGCATTGTCCGTAAGATGAGATATTCCTGCCGACCCGAGTGGGTGTAGTCTTGATTTTATATAATTATATTAGTTCCTATTCAGAGTATTAATTAGAAATATAGATAGCATCAAAAGTGTTGGTTTTTTTTTTTTAAGAAACAAGGTAAAAGAGGGGGGGAAAAAAGACAGCTTTATAGGGAAATGTATACGATTTAGAGGAACTTTTTTAAAGAAAAAAATCTGAGTAAACAGAAGTCTGGGTTTGAAAGCTTTAGGTTTACATGGATAACAAGGCATGCAATAAAGTGCAACCGGTAGTGAGAAAAGCGAAAAAAAAGCAGGTGAAGGATGAGTTGGATCGTATTAAACAGGCTGAGAAGAAAAAGAGGCGCTTGGAGAAAGCCCTTGCTACTTCTGCAGCCATCCGTTCCGAATTAGAAAAAAAGAAACAAAAAAAGAAGGAAGAGCAGCAGAGGCTTGATGAGGAAGGCGCTGCAATTGCTGAGGCTGTTGCTTTGAATGTCCTACTTGGTGAAGACTCTAATGATTTGTGTGAGATTAACAAGGAAGAGGGGTTCAACCGTTGGGATTATGCCAGCAATTTTAATCTATTTATGGGTGGAGGGAAAGTTTGCCTTCCCCATCAGGCTCAAATAAACTGTGAAGGGTGGCTCACTAATGCATATAGAGGTGGATGCGAGTGGGCTGGGTTTGGAAACAGTTATTGGTCCTTCTCATATGGAAGGGATCTACATGCACCATGTTTCGAGGATGAAGGCTGGGGAAATGAAGGACTTTCAGCTGGTCTTATAGCAGCACAGGCTGTTTCAGCACTGCAGATTACAGAGGATGCAGAGGTAGACTCGATTGTCCTCAACGGAATGTTGAGAGGCTAGCTGAGCATGTTTTGCTGTTTATGTTGCCACTTGCCATGTTGCTTGGAGTCTTTTTGCTCATAATCCTGAATAATGGCTCTGTATATATTTGACATGACTCTTGTCAGTCATCTGTTCTTGTTGCTTCTTCAGTATTGAACTTTGTTTGCACTATCCTGTTCTCGTGTTTACCATTTTAATTTTATCAAATGGTCAGTTTCTTGATAGTGATCTTTTCCCTTTTCATTTTCCCTAACATGAATAATTTATTTTGAAGATTGTTTCGAGGCATGAATCGACTTGCTCTCACCATCTCAATGCATTAATGTGGATGTTTGAATATATATATATATATATATATTTGGTATCGTACAAGTGATTTAGAATGTTGATATATATATATAAATGATTCTTTTTATTAAGAGTAAAATATTCTTGTAAACTATCATATCAAACTACAACTTCATTATCAATGTGATACATAATCTTTAGCACTTTTAAATTTCAACAAGATGGATTGATCAATGTGACGTTCATGGCTTGTCATCAACAAAATCATATTAGCAGTTGCTATGTCCCATATTTTAAAAAGAAAGTTTTCAAAATGGTTTTTTTTTCCCTCCCGGTTAGGATCTTCTTGGTCGGATCCGATCAATCATCGACCAAACCTAATCAGCCAGGCTGAAAATTGGAGAATGAGGTTAGAAACAACCCGAAATTTATTTGCCTAAAATCGGTTGGCTTTGCCTCAAAGGCGTGGCCGAGCAGACATGTTTTAGCTCGAATTCCAACATGATCGGGCTGTTTTCAACCTTGTCATATTTTTAGTTAGTACTAAATTAAATGCAAAATCTTTTCTGGACACCCAGGGAGATCGGAATGCATGTGCATTTGTGAATAGGAACTTTGAAAGTGGGTCAAAGTAATTGAATTTTTATGGACACCCTTGCCTTGCCTTGTCCCGACTAGATCCATAATTTTGGATACGATACACTTAAACGAGATAATAAAAATAACCAAAATAAGACATAAAATACCATATGATATGAAAAAAACACAATCATGCTTGTCAAAATCTATATAATATCAATTATTAATATATAAAAATTTATATAATATATAATATTTTATATACAATTATAACACCTGATAAAATACGTAACACAAACATATTCAGATTGCCCACCAGACAAACGTGGGAAATAGGATAGGAAGGCTGAAGGGCGGCCAACCTTCTTCCTGCGTAGGCCATCGTGCAAAGAATGTAGGTAACAGTTTCACTAGGCAAGGCCCCATTGAACTTACGCAGTTGTTCAATGCTTCTTCAGAAATAAAGCTATTTGAATTTTAAGCTAATGTCCAATGTCAAAACTCAAAACCAGCGAGAAGCTTTGATAACCCGTGTGGAACAATACGAGTAGAGATTTGAGATTGCTGTTTCAACAATATCAACAAATAAAAGGGAGGCAATAAAATCCCATTCAATCAAAGCGACTCCTGGCTCTTAACAACCTTAAAACGATGTCTGCCACCGAATATTCACGTTGAAATTTCCCCTTTATTTTACCTTATCAGGCAAATAAGTTTACCTATAGATGACCTTGCTATTATATATCATGCACTAACTATTTCAACCTTGAAAAGTTTAGTGCTCAAATTAGAAATCAATAATTCAAAACCATACATTGAAGCTGAAACCCGTATTCAACTTGGAAATTCCCAATTGTATATGCTTTTTGCTAAGAACATGATGTCACAGGTTTTCCTAGGTAACAAGCATGTAACTAGAGCCAGTTGCCTATTACTATATGTCTTGAATTCACGCTTGGATTTCTCATGAACGAATTAGGGAACATGGGGGTCAAATGGGCAAGTAATTACTATATTCAGTTCAGCTGTTGCTTTTTATCATCAAAAAAATCAAATTATCTGAGTGTGTCTACAATGCTAGACTAGATTTTTTTTTTTTTTTTTGGGTCTCAGTTTCAAGTTTTCGAAACTTCCTTTTCCAAGTTAAACCAATACTGGTTTCAATTCGAATTCCAAGACAAACAAGTTCAATCAACCAAACATTTAACCGGTACTGACAACCGACTCGACATCTATGCAAGTATCCAAATACAACATCAATATAATGCGGCTTTTAAGTTAATAATTAAACCAATAAAAATACGTGGGGAGAGGACAGAAATCTACAATTTTCTTAGGATCACAACAATAGTCTATATCCTGAATATACAAGATCTGAAGGAACTGAAAAGCTAATTAATTATTTTAAACCAATAACTTTTTACTGCTATATAAGAATGATAAGAAAAACAGAGCTAGGATGCAACTTTTCTACGGTAGAAGAAAAAATTGAAGTAAAGAGAGGACGTTAAACTTCCATATACATATATATATAGATTGTAGCAGAAAATTTGGGAATGAGAAATGACCTTGATTGTAACTGTGCAGCATTGACTGTTTAAACTACCTGCCTTCATTAGTCATCAATTGTGAAAATATTTGGCTTGTTGTTAACTCTGAACTTCCGATACGATCATCTCTTTCTGTCCTAGCATTGCCAGATATAGTAATACTTGGTGTTGGATAATCCACTCCGTTCATGTTGCTGCCTTCGCATGGTTCTTCTGGCCCTGATTCTTGAAGCCTAAGTGCATGCTCCAAATTCCACAAGACATCACCCATAGTTGGCCTATCAACACCGTACTCAGCCAAACATTTCTCAGCTGTTTCTCCATATATCTTCAAGCAGCTAGGCTTTATTTGTCCCACAAGGTTGGGATCAATAATTTTCCCAAGCACGCCTCTTTTTTGCCACTGCATTGCCCATTCTGCTAAGTTCACCTGCTCCCTAGCAAGCAATGGATCAACAGCAGGCCTAGCACAAAGTACCTCAAAAAGCACAACCCCAAATGAATAAACATCAGATTTATCAGTAAGCTGCTGTCTCCGGAAATACTCAGGATCAAGATATCCAAAGCTACCCTTTACCCCAGTGCTTACATGGGTTTCATTGAGACACGGGCCAGATCTTGAGAGACCAAAGTCAGCAACCTTGGCCACATAATTTTCATCAAGCAATATATTGGTAGACTTGATGTCACGGTGAATGATACCTTGTGCCGAACCAGTATGAAGGTAGTGAAGACCTCTAGCCGAGCCAATGCATATTTCAAGCCTTTGCTTCCAAGACAAAGGAGGATGTTTTAAACCGTATAAATGATTCTTCAATGACCCTTTTTCCATGTACTCATAGACCAGTAACATTTCTGACTGTTCTTCACAATATCCAACAAGTGAAACAAGATGCCGGTGACGAATCTTTGAAAAAACAGCTATCTCAGTCTGGAATTCTGGGAGACCCTGCCTTGACCCGGGGACAGCTCTCTTGACGGCGACCTTGGTATTGTCTCTAAGTACCCCTTTGTAAACCATACCAAATCCACCCATTCCAATAATCAAACTCCTGTCGAAATTGTTAGTTGCTGTTTGTATGTCAACCAACGGGATTCTCAAACTGTGACAACCATTAGGACCCGGAGAAGTAGTAACAGTCCCTTCAGACATTCTACCATATGAACTGCCCCCGTAAACACGTAGCGGTGTCCAACCAGCACTCTCTACACGTCTTGGTTGTTTTGGTTTCTTCTTCTTGCACTTAAATGTAAGCAGAACTGCAGCCGCTGCCAAACAAAAGATGACAAAGCCTCCAACAATAAAAGCCACCAATATCCAAATGTTTTTCTTCTTGGACCCAGCATGCAAACCTTCAGGATTTACCAACCTCATGATCTCTGCCCCATTTAGAATAGCATTAATTTTTGCAGGAGTGCTCAAAGCTGAAGGTCCAACACTTATACGAATAACCCCTTTATCATCTGAATCTGCAATAAAATCTAAGTAAACCGGAGACGAAAGTGTATGAAACGTAAGCATCGATAAATCCAGATCCCGATAAGCAGAGTAATCATTGATGTACACATTAAAGTACAGCTGATTAAGGGCAGGACTGACAATATCACAAAAATGCAACCTAACGAGGTGTGGAGTACCAAGTGAACCTACCGGAAAGTTCCAAGTGATATTGAATATACCATTCAATGTCAGATTATCCCTGTTCATCTGCTGTGCTGTCATATAAACATTGTCTGGCGCTATTTCACGGGTTGCACCCCCACTCTGATAATTTGGTGGATGAGTGGTAACTGCTCGTTTTGCAGCAGGTTTAAACACAAGAAAGCCATCATCAGGGATCCAAGTTCTCCACAGGGTATCATTAAAAGGATTCAATTTTAATCCGCCAACATTAATCCTATGAATAGTCTCTAAAACCTGCGATGATAAGTTCTTGAACTCTTCAATTCCGTTACCACTAACCAATTTAGCTCCATTGTCAATTATGAAGTCTTTAGAAACTGAAAATACCTCAATCGCATTAATAAATGCAAAACCAGAATCACCCACAGGACTAAACATAATTTCAAGAACTTCACCATCTATTTTCAATATATACTCTTTAAGCAGCATTTTATTAGCACTAAAACCACGCAGTAACAAGAAGCCATTAGCCACAACATTGAATTTTGCAGAAGCTAAGCTAAAACTCTGAGCTCGAAACGGGGAGAAATGGAGGCGTACCAAGTGAGTCCCTGTCCCATGTTTCTTGATGTTGAACTTGTAGCTTGAGTCAGTGGTGAAAACCCTAGCTGTGTGGTATAAAATTGGTGAATTTGGAGATGGGTTTCGGTCAGTGAGTGAAACGGATCGCTCTGCCGAGAGGAAAACTGAACCGGGTTTGGCCGAATCAGCTATAAAGACACGGTTATAGAACGAAGTGTTGGCGTTAGATCCACAGCTGAGGAGAAAGTTGTTTGCAGGAAGGAAAGATTTAGAGAAATAAAGGAGTGAAAGGAATGTTAGAAAGAAAAGGTGAAGCCTTTGGGTATCCATGGAAAGTCTCGCTTAGAAAAAGATTAACTTAGGTTCTTCAACAAAGAAAGAAAGCAAATCATCTAACACATTGGAGAATACCCCAATGGTAAAAAGTGTTGAAAAAGAGAGACTGCTTTTGAAGAAACTGAGTGGCCGGAGCTTTCACTTTGGAGCTTTAATGACTATGACACACTAGATTTGGCCATGGAAATTTATGGTGTTTTTTTCTTTGGCGGGGGGGTGGGGGTGGAAGATTTCCAATTATTTCAATTGGACCGATCACATCCGTGCAAAGTGCTCTTTTTTTCCGCAAGTTTGGTCCAGAGGAGCATGGACAAATCACCACCAACATCCTTTTCAGTTCACGCGCAAACAAACAAGGTCTGAAAACATGTAAAAACCAAATAAATTGATTTTTTATTTTTATTTTTTGCTTATTTCCTGTTCACTGTTTGCTTGTTGAAGACATTACTACGACATCAAAAATACACAAAACTGTTCTTTTGATCAAGTTTTAACCTATTTTTTTACTGACACTAAACCTATATAAGTTTTTACTTCGATTATTGATTGGAAATTTTGAAGTTTTTAACTTATCTTTCTGCCTTGCAGTAATGGCTGCATTATGGGTTTGTTTAACTCATCTTTGTTATCAACCAGCATACTTAACATTTAGGTAGGGCTACCTGTGTTTCCTTTTTCATGGTTGCAATATTTAGGCATCACATGTTTAAAGTTTTATTACATTAATTCAGTATTTGCACATTTACCTTGTAATTTTTTCAAAATGACACTGTTGCCCATTTTCTTTTTGTTCGTTCCAAATTCTGAAATCAGAATCGCGGGGATGACTTCCTATAAATATACACACAGAAAATTTTTCACTGCTATTTCAACAATGGAACCCTCATAGCCTTTGTACAGATTCAGCAGTATTGTCCCTCGACAAACATATTTATAGCCATCCACTGAAGTTTTTTAAGCTTAGGTATTGCATAGCATTGTTTCAAGTTTTAATTTAATGTAACTCAAGTACTTAAAGTTAGTTTGTTGAGCACATTAACTCTACGTTAAGTTTGTTGGCAAATCTTTTCGAAGTAAAAAGGGAATGCGATTAGCATTTACGCCAAACTAAAGTATCCTACGTAAGGGGAGTTTCACAGGTCTTAAAACTTTTATTCAGCGTTCATCACAGGTTTATCCTGCATTCAAAGGCGGTGAAAATTTTATGGCTTTACAAGTAAATTAAGAGCTCATTAATTTATTTATAATTTATAATTATATTTTTATTTGATTTATATATATGTGAATTTATCGACACCACTCGGGAGGTGTGCATGAGATTACAATTCATGGATACACTGTATCACTCTCAATTGACTGAGTCAATAATTCTATTGTTTAACCCAAAATAACGATTCTTTCCAAACTAAAATTTGGGTCGAATAAGAAAATAAGAAAAAGAGAAAAAGAAAAACATGGGTTGTGTTCTCATTTTTCAGTTGTAAATTAAATATATATATATATATATCTATATACATATATATATATATATAGAGAGAGAGAGAGAGAGAGAGAGAGAGAGAGATGAGAGTATAATATAATGAATTGCAA
>JAQSVH010000004.1:17542259-17553925 GCA_029448705.1 Adansonia digitata
GAGTGAGAGCAGACTATACGTTGGTAACCTTGACCGAAGAATAACCGAGTGAGGATAATCATTTGAAACTGAAGCTTTTTTTTTTTTTTTTGGGCAAAATATCTGTTTAAACTAATATTATGCTGTTCTTTTCCAGAGTTGCTCTGATTAAGATGTTTTCTTTGTATGGGAAGATTATATCCGAAGATTTCTTGTGGCACACTTGTGGCCCAAAACGTGGAGAACCGCGAGGGTTTGCCTTTATCCAGTATAGCACAAAAGAGGTAAGTTGTTTGCTTATTCTCTCTCTCTCTCTCTCTGTATGTGTGTTTTTCAAGCAAGTCCTGATCTCTCTATGTAAAGTGAGTATGCAGGAAGCTAAATTGGCTAAGGAGAACATGCACGGGAGATTGGCTTGTGGTCGCCCATTAGTGGTCCGTCTAGCTAGCGAGAAATACTTGGAGGAAGCAGCACATAATTCTTCCAAAGCTGGAGGTGAGGCAATTAAAAGTGGCATTGCTAGCAGCACCTCAGGACAGATGATGAGTCGCAGTGCCAAAATTTCCGCTATTAAGAACAAATTGAAGGCCTTGGATGAAGAAAGTGGTAGCGCAAAGAAGCAGAAAGCAAGCTGACAGCATTTCTTGTAACAATGGAGTTCGACCATCCTTCCAGCAGACATTACTGATACTTGTACACGATACTAGCAATTTTTGGATTTACGAGTGAGCCGCTGCTTCCACTTTTAAAGTTTGCCCAACTTAGATCCATTTGGAATCTGCTTATAATATGACCTGCTCAGTCCAGTTTCCAGACTTTAAGCTTTAAGTTTGTGGAAGCCATAAGGGTTTTTTTGTTGGTTATTGTACACTAAATTGAAATTGAAGGTCAGTCAGGGAAGGGAGAGGTTGGAAGTGCGTTTAGTGGCGAAATAATTGGTTGGCGCATTGATCGGACTTGCTGCTAGTAATTTGGGACTAAATATTTCATGCGATGCTGAAGCGTATGCAGTGGTGTTGGGAATTTTTGCTCCTATTGGCTGTTCCATTGTTGTGTGGCGTGTAATAGTAGTGGGTTAATTTTCGAAAGCGTGGCGTAGGATTTTCGTTTTAAATAAAATGCCCACCTCGTTAAAGATTCATCTCGACAAAATCTAAATTACTTGGTTCAACTTCAGCAATTGGCATTAACTACTACTGAAACAATTACTTCTCTTTCATAGCCAAGACGAAGAAAAGATGAAAATGACAATACTAATGAGAAAAAGCCAAATTAAATCGAACCACTGCTACCAAAAAGAGAAATACCTAAATTACCTATATATATATATATATATAAAGAAAGAGAAAGAGAGAGAGAGAGAGAGAGGCATCGACGATCTTCTAGTTCTAGGCAAGAAGAAATGACCATGCCCGAATGGCAAAATTAAAGCTGCAATTCTTCCTCTTAGAATGCACCTTATTCCTAAGCTTCAATTCTGTCTCTTAGAATGCACATACCAGGTTCTTCCCATCAAGGTTTTTACTTAACAGACTTTGAGATGTCGCTTATGGCGTCAACCCTTGGCCACCCTAAGTCAAAGACATTACGCCTTGCATCTCATCCCAGCCTTCCACGTCAAGAGCCGTGGCCTGCGCAACGGATATGGTGAACTCGACAGGCTGGATGCAACCCTGAGTCCCTTTGTGATTAGACATGAACACCCCCACCAGCACTCACTTTTCTTCTGCTTTCAACCCCTATGGCCAACCCCTTATTCATTAAGTGGAAGTTCATTACAGCAACAATAAATATACCCTAGTCTAAAATCAAAATATTTTATAAATGTTAAAATTTAAATGGTAATTGTCAAATGACATTAACTATTTATCATTTATAAGAGTAAATTTCATTCAATATTTTATAGATTTTATATAATTTAAAATTATAATTAATTAACTATACTACATAATTTTTCAATTTTATGCTACCTTTTTCTTCTAGCTCTTTTTCTTTGCACGCTATTAATATCTTCCTACTCAAAAGAAAATTAAAGTTCTTCGTCTCAAGTCTAAAAACAGCTATGTTATCGTGCAGAGAAGTCCCAATCCAACAAATAATTTAGGAAAACGAAGTAATATCAAACTTGAGCTAATGATCAAAGCCAAATCCCTGAATTGGGTGGGTATCAATTAGCCATTTTCACGAAGAACCTCCATAAAGAAAACAGCACATGATAGAAAGAATGAAAATCAAAGTCACCTTTACACATAAATATGGCTATATCGGATGTAACTATAACCCCCCCTCCCCGGGGCCAAGTGAGGCAAGAACATGACCATACTACAAAGCTTTAAAAACGCATAAACAGTTATGCGTGCTGCTTGAATGTAATCAAAATAATATGTTTGTATAGGTGAGGACGAGGGCATAAAAACCTGGACAAAATTCATGACATTTAACTGCAAAACTACATAATCAAGTTTTACCGAAGACTTAATAAGATTTTGCAAAAATGGCAACTTCCTTTGCAGGGTTGCCTGTCATCAAGCATGTTTTGGTCCCCAGAGGCTGCTCAAACGGGAAACAGCGAATTGTTGCTCCTGTTTCTTCCTTTACTTTTAACTCATCTTCATCACTGCAGCAACAACAGAAACATAATGTTAGACTCACAAAGGAGGATGTTTCAGTAAATATACTGTCAAATGAACAATAGTTAAATAATTCTGATATAGCTATTATCTGAGAACAGAGCAGTCTACCTAGCTGACCAAGGACCCCTAGCCCATTTGCCCAAGGATATTGCTTCCTTGAGTTCTTCATAAGAGCTCACATCCACAATGTTACTGCAAAGAAAGTCAAGGAAAAGCATTAGAAAGAAGAGCAATGAACCCAAGAGAGTTCAGAGAAACAGATACATTCTATTCAAGTTAACGAACTCTAATGAATCTTTCCGGACAAATTAAAGCTTATAACAGAGACAGATACAACAGTCCATCCATGTAGTGACCATGAAACCATACAATCTATTAGATGAAAATCTAGTAAGACAAAACGGCTTCAAAATGGTACTCGGAGACACTGCCAGAAATTGAAAATCCCGATATTCGTCCTGATTTATCTATCGTTTCTTGATGGTGTTGACATTGGCAACACTTTAAAGAGATTTCTCTGGTTTAATTAATAAGCATATATAAGAATGATACAAAGACATATCTTTTAATCAATATATTAATTCTACTAATTTACTTCTTTAGGAATCTAGATTATTATGATTATGTAATGAAATATTGTACCAGCTCTTCTATAGGTTGTTACCCCTAATCCTTCAGGGGTGACCATTAAACTGAAGATGGCTATTTATGTTAGCTCTCTAAAACAAGAGACTAGTCACAAGGTTTAAGATCAGTTGTTTACAAATGAAGAGCAGGTTTGCCAATTCCAAAGTGTAGCACAAATGTTTTAGCTTCACAAACTCATCATAACCATATACAATAGGACATTAATAAGCTCGATTCCAATCCAAACAGCTACTAGGTGGCCATAATGAGCATCAAAGCTCAAAAAGATTGTGATTGGTCAAGCTCTCCTCAGCTTGAAATTCTTACTAATTGCTTGAGAAAGAAAACATACCTGTCCCGGAAAGACATTGCCCTCTGAAGAAGAGATGATTGGATCTCATCCAACCTGTCTTTGACATAAGCTTCTAATGTTGAAGGTTCCATGGATATTCCAAAAACTTTCCCCTGCTTCCCAGGAACATCTCTTCTAGATATGACCACACTCCGACTTGAAACATCACGGGGACCAATTTCAATCCTCAGAGGTACTCCCTACAAAAGTATTATCTAAAGCTTGAGGCAGATGGACGCAAATATATTTTTGTAAAGCAATATTCGCAACAAGATGGAAAAAGAAAAAGTGAGAGAGAAACACTAGCATTCTAAGCAAAATTATTTTGGCTATATCGCATAATGAAAAAATATAAGCACCCAAAACAACTCAAGGGACAGTTCAGGATTGCATGCATGCACATATTCTGGATTTTGGCAGGTTTTACGAACTTTCTAGGGGATTTCTTTATCACAGTTTTTCAGTTTGAGGAAGAACCCAAAGTTAAGGAATAACAGATACCTTCATCTCCCAGAAATTGAACTTCCATCCTGGTGTCCTCTGATCCGTGTCATCAAGTTTAACTTTAAGTCCAGCAGTTTTTAGAATTTCTTCAACAGATGAAGCGGCATTTAGAACTCCTGTTTTCTCATCAGCCTTCTTCCAAATTGGTACAATTACCACCTGATAGGGTATGATAGACAACATAAAAAGACAATCATCATACAAATAATAAAAAATTGTAAAAGAAAAAAAAAAAGGGAGAATAACAAACTTAAGTTTTATTATGTATTATTACTTGAAAGATAAACAAATGAACCAAGAAAACAAGTAATTTTCTATTGATTATGTGTTGTAGAAACAGTCAATCATTGGAGTTATCACATGCACTGACAGGAACGATTAACAGATGTAAATAAAGATCATTTACAGAAGCCAAACTCTGGTTAGTTTATAATACAGTAATTACAAAGAAAACAAGGAGAATAGATCCTTGTCACCTCTATACTCTTTGCTCTTAAATAAGATTGAACAGTCCTATTGAGACATCATTCTAAGTTAAACTGGTAAGCGCACATAGTTAGACCATGCTTTGTCTTCACAAAGTGATTGAGATATTAAAAAACTGGTGCAGTGATATCAACTCGAATTATCTACATATATTCTTTCTTTATCTTCCCCTTCCCATCTTTTCTGAACATTATTATTGGCAAAAGAAGTATCTCTAATGGACACCTCCATGGTTGGAATTTGGTACTTTGAGCTTGGACATCTCAAGTTCGACTCTTAGGATGACCAGGTGTTTACGGATGGGGAAAGATACTCTATTTTGTTACCCAAAGCCCAATGAGTGACCATATGCAGGTATATACCCACAAAATTTGTTGTCACCACCACCGCTATTTTTCTTTTTGAGCAAAAATAGGAAACATGCTTTCTTTCTACCGTTGAAACAAGTAAAACATATAATAGTATTGATATTTATTTAGCTTCAGAACATCATTACGTATCAATGAATTGCTTGAAGATAAATAAACTTCTAATTTTCACAAAATTGTTTGCAAAAGGAGTTCCCAGTAAAAATCATTCTACTTCAGAAGCTCCACCTTACAGGCTGGACCCTTACCAAAAGCGTGCCACACTGTATTTTGCCATAATTTCTTTAAAAAATAACATACTTCTTCTCCAGGAGACACAGAAAATGCCAAGACCGTTACAATCAAATGGCAGTCTCAGCCCAAATAATTTGATATCAGTAGCATATTTGCCTTTGCCTTCTAATCAGAAAAAGACCAATAAACTGATGCCAACAACAGTTCATGCCATCTATTACAATTCATCACCAAAAATATTCTTAAATACCTGGATTGGTGCAAGTCTCGGAGGAAGCATGAGGCCAGTATCATCTCCATGGGTCATGATAATACCACCAACAAACCTTGTGCTGATAGCCCAAGATGTTTGCCACACATGTTGCCTTTGTCCATTTTCATCAGTGAACTGTACAAGAACAAGTTTTAGTTAAAAGCTTTTATTCCTTTATTATGTACGGAGTTACCAGTACAAAAGCAAGCAATTATGTGCAACAAAGAGCATAGATGACTATATTAGCATTTGAAAGGCCTACCAAAAACAAAAGCTGACGAAAACTTTTAAGACCAAAAGCTGGAAGCCCATTGCTGAGAGGACAATCATTAATCAATAAAATGGACAGCTGAACCAGTACTAAGAATGTCGTCCAGGCTATTGTGTTTAAGAAGTGTAATAACTTTTTTTTATTTTTTTAAACAACTGACTCACCTTTTCTAGCTTTTCGATTAACTTTCTGAAATTACTAGGACCAAGAGCAGAGAGAATAAAACACTCAAAATACTAGAACAATGAAAAAAAAAAAAAAAAGAGCCACCTATGTCTGTGGATAATAGACAACCAACAAAAGATGCCTAATGATCATTTAAAATGTCGCTCCAAAAAACACAAGGAACCCCTTCAAAGTTTTATTTAGTAAACAAAGATATCCACATGCATTTGCTTGATCAAAGGGTCTTTAAGTGAAAAAAGAATCCATGACAGTGCCCACATTCAATAATGCCTCCATCTTTAAACAGTTAACCACAAAAATATATAAGGCTTATATTTTAGCTATGTGGAAGTAAATAATAGAAGTGCATTGTTTGCCCTCAATTTCCTTAACATTATACTTTGTAGGTCAACAAAATATAAGGCTTATATCTTAGCTATGAGGAAGTAAATAATAGAAGTGCATTGTTTGCCCCCAATTTCCTTAACATTAAACTTTGTTGGTCAACAAATCATTTGCTCCTTGCATGCACATACAGGTTAGGATTGGAAAGAGATAAAAAAGGAGCAGCCAGTGTATCAATCACCTGTGTCCCAAAAGCACGGGAGAAGTTTTGCCCAAGATTGTGGCTGGTTCCAGCTTGCAAGGCCTTACGATCACCCATCATAGCCTCTATTGTGTAAGTTTTATCAGCACCAGCAAATGTTTCCACTTTAGATTTTCTACCTGCAATTACAGGTATTGCAGTTTGCTCATAAGCAAACTTTGTATAGACATCAATCATTTGTTGTGCCTGCAGTTCAGTAACAACCAATCATTTAAATAAAAACAAATAACACTTAAACTCATCATGACTAAACCATAGGTAAAGTGACATAAACCTCTTTTTCTGCCTCTTCTGGTGTGGCATGAGCGGTGTGACCTTCCTGCCAAAGAAATTCAAGAGTCCTTACAAATGGTTTCGTTCGCATCTCCCATCTTGTAACATTTGCCCACTGAAGCAAATAAAACATAATACAACAAGGGGAACACAGTAAGTAGCAACCCTGCATAATCTATATAACCAGGCCATAAATAACTACGCTGATACCTGATTAATCATAAGAGGAAGATCACGATAACTGTGAATCCACTGCGTAAACATATGATTTACTATGGTTTCACTGGTAGGTCGAACCTGTCACAACCTCAGGAAGTATAACAATCAAAGACAAAACTCAGGTCATGCCATCACGGTTACTCTTGAAGCAGCATTTTCATTAAAACAAGTCATTCAGTTTGCATACCACAGAATAGAAATTAAGCTAGTTCATTAAAATGCATTGATAGACCCAGTAATGCTATAAAGAAATAGAGTTAACTACATGTGTACCACAAGTTTTTCTTCAAGTTCCTTTCCCCCTCCAATTGTAACAAGAGCTAATTCTGGGCTAAACCCCTCAACATGGTTAGCTTCTTTCTCTATAAATGAGTATGGAATAAACTGCAGTCACAAAATAACATTCATAAACCATTAAGATAAAGTAGATAAAGCAAATAACAACTGGAGCTTAAAATTATCAAAAAAAAAAACACATACCTGCGGAAAGTACATGTTACTGTGCCCAGTCTCCTTGAATTTAACATTCAAATAATCCTGCAGTTTTTTCACAATCAACCAAAAATTTGAAAGATAAAAAAGAGCAATTATTAGTGGAAATTAGAAGAAAATGAAGCGACCTGAATTGCCTCCCAAATAGCGTAACCGTAGGGGCGAATAACCATGGTACCACGAACGGGACCATAATCAGCTAGCTCAGCATTGGCAATAACATCAAGGTACCAAGCATTGAAGTCCTGAGACCGAGGCGTGATGACTTGGTCCGCGTTCGCTCGGTCCTGGACTCGGCCGCCCTTCTTATTGTCAACTCGGTCCTCGGTTTCCGTTGGACTCGAAGCCGCGCTCTGGGCGGAGAACCCCGCAGCTAGAGACGGATGAAGATGTAGGCGCCGCCGCAGAGACACCGTGGAGCGGCGGGTGAAGGAGGGAGAGAAGAGGGAGGTGAGCGCTGGTAGTCTTAGAGACGACACCATTTTCTGGGAGTGGGTTCGTTGGGGGAATTTTGGAGCTCAATTTTCAGTCTGCACGAGTCATAAGAGCTCCCTTCAGGGTCAGGAAGATGAGATTTCTGAAGTTGTAGGGAAAGGGGCACATTGGGCATGCATTGAGGATTATGGTCGTTCGAGCTATTGTCGCCGTTGGGTCTAAGATTTGTTTTATTAGACAATGTGTAGCTGGGCTGAAAGACTCATGGTCGTGGTTGATCCAAAACGGGCTAAATCCGACATATACGACTAGCCAGTAGCGACATATATTATATAAAAACTTCTGCTGGGTTAGGAGCATGTCCAAATATGTAGAAAGGCCCAAACAAACGTGTGATTTGTTGTATTGCTGCTTTCGTTTTGATCATAGTTTCCTAGGCGTGATCCACAAATTTTTTTATTTCTCCAGGAATTTATTATTATATCTGGGAAGTAAAAGAAAAACAAAAAAACTAGTAAGGTTTAACAAATGGGTTGCTACTTGCTGGTTTATAGAGTAAGTCGACTAAAGGAACAAGTATAATACAACAAGAACTAGCACTTGGTGAGACTAACAGTTTCAATCTACTAAAGAATTTCCACCTGATTTTGCTTGACAAGAATTTCTATAAAGAAAACACAGAACGGCTAAAGAAACTAAGGCTTAAAACTTTTGCTAGACAAGTTGCGCTCGAGAGAAGCTGGTCTTCTTCTTCAACCAGCAGCTCAGGGACCCTTTTGTCTTGTTTGACATTGTTGGAGCCCTTGAAAGTGCTGACTGTCTGCAGACATCTAAATAAAAAAGAAGATTGCCTTCAATTAAGCCAGAACAACAATATCTCTAGAAACTCCATTAATATGGATCGATCCTTTTCTGAGTTTTGATGCATTCCTGACGGTTGCGAAGAAATCGTGTTCCTATTCTTATCACATTAAATTACATTGTTTTGATTTCAGTTCTTACCTATCTTCAGTCCGGCGAACGCAAGGCTTGACCGAGTTCGATATGCCAGAAAGAGCTTTCCTAGCAAGCAGTATGCAGTCTTCTTTTTGTTTGCATCAAATGGGATCTTAGGGGTGCCTGCTTTGGGAAGACGGTTAACTGACTTGGACAAATCATCTGGCAGAAATCGCCTCGAGAAGATAAATTGTGTCTCCGACCAACTAATGACAAGCAATAAAACTACTGAACAATTGATTCCATACATAACATAAGTGAGAAATAATACCATTATAGTGAACATTCAAGTTCTGATCTACAGTCAAACCACCAGCATGCAATGTCATATCTCTATTTTGGGCAGAATCAAGATTCAGAACTGCTACACTGTACAAGTTAGGAGCTGATATAGATGAAAATTCCCACGTAGGAGAAATGGAAACACAACTTCAAGTTCTTATCAATGGCATAGCATAGGTATTGAAATATAATCTCAATAATTTTTTATTAAAAAAAATAACTTTATAGGAGAAGTGAAACTTACAGATTTTCTAGAGTTTATTTTAAGTGCAATGGGGAATCATAACATTTTGGCAACGTTAATAACCGAAACATCCTTATTTCCAAGAAGAGTCATTCAAGTTCAAGGCAATTTCAACCAAAAGAATACACCCTTGGATTATCAATAAAATGCATAGTAATAATGGTCATAGAGACAATAGACATAATAAAGAAACAACATTTAGAAAAAAAAAAATCCCATTTTTTTATGTCAAAAGAAAAATCATAGCAGTGAGTCCAAAAGATCCAGAGGTAATGCAAAGTCTTCTCTCATGTAAATAATAGTTCTAAGAAAAAGATAAACTATGAAGGGTCCGAAAAAGAAACATACATACATATATAATCCATGTAATAATCATAAAATTCAACACTAATATAAATACATTTAATAATTATGAAAATAATATAATAAATACAATTCAATATATTTAAACGCGATTAATATAACATGTTATACCCATATTATAAATAAAAAATGAAATAAAAAAATTATATTCAAATATATTGTTTTTTAAAGTGAACTAAAAAATATTAGTATATTAATTTTTTTTTTTAAATTCTTTAAAGCAATAGATTCTTAAGAATGTGGTATATCATTGTCCTTTACGATGTTGAGTCCCACTTCGAATGTTCTCCCTTTTTACGTTAATTAAAAAGGTATTAAAAGTTCAAACATTGATTTAGTATACGAACAAAGTTAAGGAACCATTGGTTTTGTAACACCAGGCTTTCCTTTAGTAGATGCTTTTGTGTTTTTTTTTTTTAATTTTTCTTTTTTATTTAAAAAAAAATAGCGTTTGCCAAAAGAAAAAATTATCTTCAGTGAATTTTGTAATGGGCAACATCCTATTATTTTTAACCTCAGAGCTTATAGAATAGTGCTGCTATTAAGTAAATATGATGGGGTAACTATGTCAAATTTACTGCTCAAAACAATATTAATATCTGATAAAAAAGGATAAATAGTGAAAAAAATTATTAATAACTGATAAACAAAAGGGATAAATAGCAAAAAATAGATAGTAGAAACTTAATTTTATGAAGTTACTGGTACGATAATACTGTCAATAAATGCATTAATGTTAGAATCGATAATTTTAAATATAACATAAATAAATTATATTTAATACATATAAAAATATTATAACAAATATTATATGTTTAACTGATTAAAAATTCATTTTAAATTTTGATATATTAAATAATATAATTAAAAAAATATAAAAATATATGAATTATTAAGTATGCCTAACACGAATTTAAGTTTTTTTTCATTTTCCGTAATAATTAATGGTTTTTTTCTTTTTATTTTTTCGTCCTTTTTGCTGCCTAGGAATTTTATTTTGTGGCAAGTTTTGTTCGGTGTGGAATGACAGAATACCAAGCAGGAAATTGACATAACTTTTCGCCTATATGGTAAGCTAAGTAGCAAGCCAGACGTTAAATACTAAAAAGAACCACGTTGCTAGATAATATCATCATGTTTGCTGTATGGTGCTTAATCATTGTACACATAAACAAACAAGGCAAAAAAAGAATTTGCTACTTAAATAATAATAAAAAAAACATTTTTCCTCTTCTATGGTCAATCTTCTCCCAAAAGAAAGACTATATGACAACACAAGACATTAGAACGTTTGATTACGAGTATGACATTGAATATGCTATTTCTCAATTATTTTTTTCTTTTTTTTTTTATAATTACTATTTCTCCATTATTATTCGCAACTAAAAAGGAAAAAATAAAATAAAATTTTATTTTATGAGTGTTTAAAAAATAAAGAAAAAATAAACAGTTTTTATTAATATAGATTTTTTTTAAGAGTTATGAGTAGTTTGGTTTGTAGATTTTAAATTTTATAAAGAGTAAAAAAAATTTAAAATACCAAAACATCCTTATTATTATATTTTTTTGTTTTTTTTATTTTTGTAATTATATTTTGGGGCATTTTAATAAAAATAGTGCATGAGTTAACTCTGATATCAAACTCAGTTATTCTTTTTATATTAGTAAAAATGTTTATTTTTAAAAGCAACATCCAATAAGTTTATATTCAAATTTTAATATATACAATTATTTTTTTATCTAAGATACAATCTTTTTTGTTAAAATAAATAAAGAGGAAGATGAAGATGAAGAAAGAAATGATTATATATTAGATTAAAAAGATTAAACTCTAATGATTTATTACTAGAGGTTTTCGTGACCGACCACTTATCTAAATCCAA
>JAQSVH010000004.1:17591826-17604299 GCA_029448705.1 Adansonia digitata
AAAAAATTGGATTTAAACTTATTTTTAATATATTTTTTAAAAAATTATTTTATTTTTAAACCTTTAATCAATTGGATCCATATTAAACTATATACCATTTAGCAAAATGTATATTTTTATTAAATATTTGCTTATTTAATATTTATTTAATATTTAAACCTTTTTTTACTTAAATAATCAAGTTGAAAAAGATGAGCTGTGACCCAAAAGTCTCATGGATTTAATCTCTAGTTTGATTTTTTATCTGGGCCTTTGGTCTAACAAAAAAATAAAAACAGAATATTTTGTTGTAAGATTATCCAAACAACCAAATATATATATATATATATATGTATATATCAACTTCTCTAAAAAATATGTTATTTTTCAAAACTTATTTGCAGACTGAGAATTTACGCGAAACAAACAACACTGGTTTAACTTCTGCACAATCATCAATTCAAGGCTTTTTAACTTAAAAGGAAAAAAGAGAGAGAGAGAGAGAAGATTTTGAATACAAATCAAAGAGAACAAACATCAAAACTCAAATATCTCCATGTCAGATAATTCTGTATAATAAAGCATTTTGAAGTGAGAAAAGCGATCTAGAAGAATTAACTAAATAGCACAACACGCAAATAAATACAATTTGGCAACCTCATGTTGCATGTAGCAAACTAACCTACTTTCTTTCTCTTTGAGAGGCTAATTGAAGAGGCCTCCAATTTCCTTCCTCATCATTCCTTTGATCTGAAAGATGAAAATTAAATTCAACCAATTATAAAATTCAAGCAAACCAAAAACTTTGGGCACAAATCAGCAACATAAAAGGCGTTAAATATACACTAAGAACACGTGACAATTTTTTTAACCCCCCCTTTTGGAGTGTAAAAAATTCACTACCAGTGTACCTGATGATAATAATCCAAACATTAGGATTTGCAACTTAACTATGAACATCTAAAGCCTCCTTGGAACATATAATAATATTGAATTAAAAATGAAAAAAAAAGAAAGAAAGATACCTGCTTTGCAGAAAGTCCAATTTCCTTCAAATCATCAAGCTGTAAGTAGCAATGTTAGCTTATTATTCAAAGTTAGTAAAATAAATTGCAAAGACACTACTCAGAATATAAAAGACCGTAACCACAAGCAAGCCAGCCAGCCAAAAAACTACTTGATAATATGGAAATTCCCTCCATGCTTACATTCTTAAAAGGTTCCGGAGATTCTTTGCGAAGTTCAAGAATGTAAGTAGCTCTCTTTTCTCCAATTCCCTGAAGAAAAAGTCATCTATTTAATTTAGTTTTACTGATATGGCTTATGACAATAGCAAATCAAACTAAGATTGTTAGTTACATGCTCCTCACCTTTAGTCTTTTCAAGTCTTCTCTGAAGGTAGGAAAACGAGGGGGAAAAAATAACATTAGTCCAATAATATATTTGAAATTGGAGATGAGAGCCATCATGGTTATTGCAAGGTCAAGGTTATGATAAGAGGGCAACAAAAGAATAAGTCCTATAGATGCAAAGGTAACGTAAAAACCTTTACCACTATTATCCTATTCTATGACTCATGCATTTGCCTTGTTAATTATTTAGTTAGAATTACATATTGCCAATATGCTGCTTGATTATTAAGGTGTCATCTTTATAGTTTCTCTTGTGAAAGGGACATAATTTATATTAGAAATGAACTCATTAAAGCACAAAAAAATTGTCACTGTAAAAATTTCCTTAAAATGGAAGTTCAAAAATTACTAATAGGCAGCAGCTAGAGAATATGTACCAAGGATCGTACAGATCTGTTCAGTCAACTCCTATCAAGGATCCTTCCATATCAGTTTTGTCAACTAATAAGGATCCTGAACTTTAGTAGATAATTTAGTCTCATTACAGCTATCACAATTATCTGCTCATCCCCTTAATGGGATTTAGTGTCCCTTAACATAGGTATTCTAGTCAACCAACTGTACCTACTACAATCTTGTCTAAATCACAGTTCCGTTCAATGAGAAACACACAGCTTTTCATATAGAGTAATAGCCTCTATAATATGTACTCATTGGAATGAATTATAGTCGGATGTAGAAAGAACTTCTTGTTGAATATGTACTTACTTGCTAGCTGTATTTAAGAATCTGATATATTCATCAACAAGAGAGTTCTGCAGTAAGGAAAAAATGATTAACAAACCAGTCAATTAATATATAAACAGGGAGATTCTAGTATGGTAGATTAGAATCCACCTTCATTCGAGAACTACAAGCACTGAATGTTTTCCAAGGACTGCAATTGATATCTGCAATATCTGATTTTTCATTAACTAGCAAACTGGGTTCGGGAGTTTTTGGCTCCAAAATTTCTGCAGAGACTTGATCATCAAATGAAACGTCAGTCTTCAGTGGTGGTATCTCTATGCATGATGGAGTTGAGGAATAAAGCAATTTCAAATTCTTTGACAACTCATGTAATCGTGCACTAATTGGTGGTGATGATTCATTCTCGTTGACAAGTAAAAGTTTGTTCTCCTTATCCATGGTTTGATCTGTTAAAAAGGAAAAAGAAAAGAAATGGAACAGTTCATGTACAATTATATACACCCATAAAATTGATTTTTCAATTTAACATGCCATGTACCTGCTTCGACAAAAGAAAGTGCCTTTGCATTAGGATCAACATTTGGAGTAACTTCATCCTGATTATCCTCATCAGTCACATTAACCTTAAGAATCAAATAACAACTTCAATTATAATTGAGCTCCTCACGCATTTAAACACGAAAAGAGGGTAAATCACCTTATCTTATCCGGCACCTTGGTTTATTCTGTACTAACCTTAAGTGGCATGTCAGTTTCTTCTGCACTCAAATTTTTCAAGGGGGAATGTTCCTGAAAAGGGGGAAAAAATGAAACCATTAAACATGGAAAAAAAAAACATAAAATAGAATTGATATTGAAATATGCCAGATGTTGTCAGAGTACCGCAAATCATTACTGACTTCTTCCACACTGAATTAGATTTTAATCATTTTAAACTTTCCTGCATTCAAATTCAGGGGGCTTCTTTTTTGATGAACCTTGATTCCATCATCCTCAATGTATCATTTTCTTTAACTTTACAAAAGAGTAAAACATTGCATTTATTCATGCAAATTATGTAATAAGATTGGAAGAATTGCCAGAATGCTTTATTCTTTCTTTCATGAGCAAAAAGAAAAACTGAATACCTCCTGAGATGCCTTCTTAGATTTGGTTGAAGGGCACGCTTCATCAAAAAGTATCCTTCAAATTTGAAAAAAAAAAATATGGAATCTTCAAATTACTATATAGAAAGAGCAACAATGACGATGAAAATGTTATATAGCTTGAAGCAAGTAGGCGACATCACTAAGTACCTTCCTTTGATTGCTGAAGCCTTAACATTAGCTTTGTTTTCTGGAAACCGTCCTCGCATGCCAATCTGTTTTGTCACAGTTGCAGAAACACTCCCAGGTATTCTGCTTTTGCACGAAGAAAGCAGCATAGGTCTTACCATGCTTTTGGTTTTCTTTGTGGAGTCAGGTATAATCCTGTTGGAGCCTTTACAAGAACGAGAAGCTAAATTTGCCATGTACAAGGAATCTTGGCAAAAGGATGAATTCTACACTCAAAGAGGTTAAAAATAAATGTAAATTGCAATGAACTTCGGGTAAAAAAAAGTTCTTGTTAAAAAAGCTGAAACCAAAGACCTCACCAAGCAAGTGATCATCAAAATCTTGTTTGTCCCTCCCAAGGAGTCACGCAACATTCGAGTTAACTTACTTTCACGATAGGGTACATGGCTTTCATTGGCATTTAAAGCATAAACAACATTATGTAAGGCATATATGGACTTATTAATTTTATTATTCTCCAGGAGATTAACACCATCGATGCTTTTCCTTCTGCCATCCTCATAACCTGATAAATGCAAAAACAACTAGAGGATAAACATGGATTTTTTAATCCATAATAGAAAAAAAATACCAAATCGAAACAATTTACTATAACTAAAAATTGAAACCTGCCAAGTCAACGAAGTTAATCTTTCCAAGAAGAAGAGCATCAGAGTTATTGCCATGAAATACATGAATGATTAGGCCTTTATGACTTCTAGTGTAAGGTTCAGCTATTATCTTCTGAGGTAGTTTATGTGAATTTTGACCGGAAAGATATAATTTCTGAAATTCTTCAATGGAATTTACAGGAATCTACAAAAGAAATCAATCCAAACAAAAAATAAGCTAAACATACCACAAAAACTTGCCCTTTAAAACAAAAATAAGATTATAACTTGCCTGAGAAAGTCCTTTAAGTTGAACTCTGCCTCCGGCAACATCTTCCCATACCGAAACTTCATGCCTATCTGGATCAAAAAGATCATAAGCATGGTCTTTTAAAATCTCATAACATGATATGCTAATTAAATTGCCACTTTCCTCTGCCATAGAAAGGATTTTTGTCATGGCTAGAACGGCTAAACCTGGTTTCTCTTCCGAACCCTACAAAATTTTAAAATTACTTCTCTCAAAAATTTTAGAAAAAAAAAAATTGTATAAACTATTCAAGAATAACGTTAAAAATTAAAAAATAAAATAAAAAAACTGACCTGAATCGTAAAAGTCTTTCCGCTACCTCTTGCTCCATAAGCAATGACAGTGGCATTACAACCGGTAAAAACATCTTCTATCAGTGGTTGTACTTCTTTTGGAAAAATTAAACCATTTTCCTCAGTTCGATCATAACAATAATCGAATTCGTATGACCTGCAAATTATTTTTGATGAAAAAAGGAAACTGTAACTTTCATTTTCTGGCAGAAACGATAAATTTAAAAATGAAAATTGAATTTTCTAGTACTTTGCAGATTGGTCGCCAAAAGAAACAGTGACGGTCTCGGAGTCATCTCCCTTGGGTTTGTGAACCGAAATCCACTTTCCGGAAGCTTCGTTGGCGGACTCTGGTTCCAGATCTGTGAAGCCTTTGATTTTCGCTATCACTCGAGCTTTTCGACCGTGGTTCGGCCCCATAACTAGAAGATTTTCTTCCTAGCTGAAATTTATTCTTTTTATTCAAATTCGAATTCAATAGCTGAAATTTTTGAGTGATGGAGATTTTGATTGAGTTTTATTGAAATAAAAATGTAGGGTTAAAGAAAGGGCATGGCCGTTAGGTTTGATTTGGTTTTCAAATTTGGTTGTTCTGGCGCTCTTCTCTGGCTCTCCCTTATTATATGGCCTTCGTGAATTTTTTTTTTTTTTTTTTATTTATCATCCAAAAATCCTCGACTTTTCCCGTACGCTTTCCTTCTCGCTTAAACGGTGCGTTTTATCCTACTTTTAATGAGTCAGGAGGACGTCGTCGTTTAGACTCTTAAAAAAGGGAAAACAGCCTTGTCTCCGGCTTCTTTTTCTGGCATTTGTTTCATTCTTCCTTTCTCTTTTCCTTTCGTTTCCACAGCTTTCTCACCGTCCGAACAGGAGATTTTGAGAAGATGGGCGAGAAAGGAGATATTAACCGGGTGAAGAAGATATACTCGCCGTGCGACGTTGAGGCTTTGAAGAAGTGTTTGGAAGAAAATAAAGGGGACTACGTGAAATGTCAATCTCAGATAGAAGCTTTCAAGTCTTCCTGTTCTTTGAAGAAACCAGCTCCTCCCGCGGATTCTACAAATAGCAGCCGAAGGATTTGATTTCTGATCCGATGAGAGGGAAAATCCCTTGATTATGACTGTAACCCATTTCCGTAGTTGATTTGAAGTGTTGTCTTTTCAGCTTTGCTGATAGATTAAGATGTAGTTTTCGCACTGTGATTAAGAAATTTTGGAACTAGGCAAGAGCCCAGTTCGATACCGTCAGCCAAACCCATGAAATTTGCAATAATAATTTTTCAATTTTATTTCAAATCATGATATTCAATCTGTTTCGTTCCATATCTTCTTTTTGAAATTTACAGTGCCAGTGCGCAGACCCCATCTAGGCTGATCTTAGAATTGACCCGTGTTTAGGTCTCAGGGTTCCGACTTTCTACGGCTGCTTGTGACAATCATAATTTGTCCAGGCAAAGGTAATTCATATCATATTTATCAAATCCTAATCATGTAAAAATATTTTATATTTACATCGATTTTGATATATTAATAAATTATATTATCTAAATTTTAAGATATAATTTTGTATTATATCATGTTTAATTATTTTATCGACGTGATATTATTCTTGTAATAGTTTTCAATATTGCTTGGAATGGGATGGAAGCTATGAGTACAAATGAATCAATGAATATTGTTCTTCATCACAAGCATCATAATGTTTTATCTTCCATCCATGTTATTCCTAAATTTACAACACCAGTCATACCTATATGATTTTTTGAGAACCATGTGCCCAGATTCATCTTCGTCAAAAAGACGTTCTATCAATTCATCCCAGCTTTCTTTGTTCTTGCTTTGCCCTGAAGACGACTCGCTACTAGATTTATGGGAGTTATCCTTCTTATCTTTGGACTCGTAGAAAGTTCCATATTGGGAAAGGTGAAAAAGCATGGGGCACTGACAGTGAAACAGCCCTTTGAAGTGCAGCTTTGTACTGTTCACTGTGTTCTCTAGCCAAAGTCTTCTGCCGTTCCATTCTCTGTTTTGCTGGGATTTCCATGATCTTATCTTTCTCCAGCATTAACTAAAAGCCAAATTCAGACACACAGATTTGGAGGTTTAATTTTCAAGCACATAGTTCGGAGTGTACAAGGAAAATTCTTGCCTGTTCTCTAAATCATGTAAACAGCTATAAACAGCATTTATTTTCATCAATTGGCTATGGCTCCATTTAGTAAAAACCGTTATTTAAACTTACATCCATAGCTCTCTGCGCTTCTCTCTCTATCCATATTATAGCATGGTCTGAGGTGGCATTACAAGAAAGAACTATGTGCTCGAACCTTCCATCCACCGGCACTGCTGTCCTCACGACTGGGGGAAATCTTCCTAATCTGCAAAAAGTGAAGTATAATGGGATTAAAAGTTATGGCAAATCTTTTCATCAGGAAGCAATGCTGTGGTATTAATTTGTAATCTAAGACATTTTAGATATGAGACCTAAGGCCTATCGGTATTTCTGGGTTCTAGATAATAACAAGAACAGTAAATGCAACAGAATTTAGACGTCCTCCCAATATACAGCATATACCGAGTCCAGCCTCGCAAGGTCTCCCAATGACACCACCATAGTTAAGTAAGAAAAAACCAAACTCGGTTGGCACTAAGGAAATATAAAGGAAAGGAATATGCCTGTTATGCCCCGTTATACCTGAAAGGCTTTCGCTCAACAATGTGATAGAGGCGACCAGGGGCATACAGCCTCCTTGGATCTTTAAGCATCTTCTCCTCCGGTATACAAGTATCCCTCATGCGTCTCAGGCATAGTGGGCATGGCAAACTGTTTAAATGGAGAAAGAAAAAAAAATTATCAATAGATTAACAATAACACCAAAAGTAAGGATACTTTTGTTTTCCAAGAATACTGGAGCTATAACTCTCCTTTCCCTTTCCGTTTATGAAAATTGAAATGGGTGAGAAAGTCCAACTATACCAGAAAAGTGACTTGAAAATGTCTTCCAAAGGTGTGGCTGTTCGTGGCAAGAAGTCATCCCAATTCAGCACTAACCACAATTAAATATGAAGAAAAAAACAGGATAATATAACAACCGATAGAATGAAGATTTAATATCAATAAAAATCAAGACAAAAAATTGCAACTGTTTGACAGAATTCAACTACTATGATTCACAGATATAACATATCACGAACTAGTATAATCTCAACAAGATTCTTTCAACATTTGGGGACAATATCAGTATAAATGCAGTAAGATCTTCTACCGTATACAAAGAACATGCTTTAAGTTCTACAGGGGCACTTGGATTCATATCAGACATATCTCAATTATACAACATAACACAATTCCTTTGGTTTCTGTGCCATTGGTATCAGACAGTGTCAAAACTAAAAATGTACTTCAGAGTTTAGATATCCATATGACTACTTCAAGTTCTAATTTTCCTTTTCTTCTTTTTTTTTTCCTGTTAATTCCCTTACTGGCTCTTGAAACGTTTTTGAAGGTAAATCCCAAGCACCAAACCTTCAAGGACAAGAGGAGTGCCAGTTAGAGCGGCTTCTACTGACATATAAAATTTCACTATGGTGATGTGATCTTGGAGTCACTTCCTAAAAAAATTCCATCTAAAAATGGCACATCTAAATCTTCTATTACACCTTAGGGATCCTGTGGAAGCCGATTCCTCATTCCTCTGTCAGAAGCTTCTTAACTCCCATCAGTTAGTTCATGTTCAACAGAAATCACGCATCTTGCGGTGCAATTAAACGAACAGTTCTTCTTCCTTTGAAATTAGAACTGAACTTATTGACCATCCCCAGAAGTTCCTTTGCCAGAATTCCCATATTATCACAAAGATGACTTGTCCAAGCATGAAGCATCCCAAATCAAGCTTGAAAAGAATTACAATTGGACATAAACTTTCAAGTGAATGAATAAGTAGAAAATATTATAATAAATTGAGCAAAGAACTAATCTCCAGCTTCCAGCAAACATTCATACCTGATATCTTTGGTCTCTAATAACATTCTTTTGTCTATCTTAGAACAAAGACATAACATGGCTCATATCCCATATTGCTTATTTAAACAAAAGTTGTGCAGCACAATTTAATAGCACGAGTACTGCAATGGACAACTATAATTCGGTTAAGGGACTTCACATATGTCATCCAAGTAATATCCTGATGTTCATATAAGACCAATGATAGTATCATTTCCAACAAACAATAAGGCAAACATTAAACCAAAAAAAAAAAAAAAAACTTGCCTGAAGAACCACGGAATTGATGACATCTGCATATCTGACAGCTAAATTCAGAGACATGCACCTTGCAGGTGCAATAGCGTAGCACCTGATCCTCCTACTGTCAATGTTTCCCAGTTTATCCTGATGCCGGACAACGACCAATGCTAACATGGCCGCCACACCTGATCCAAGAGAATGTCCCGCAAACGTCAAAGTATAATTTGGATACTTCTCCACAAGTTCCTTCAAAACTTCACACTCTGCATCCAAAACCCATCCAGCAGCCTTCAAGAGTCCATTATGAACATAGCCACCATTGAATTTCTTTTCGCCCAGCTTATTATCCAAAAGCACTTGGTAGTCACTCTCTTTAGCCAAATTAAGACCTCTAATGGCAAGGACTATATCTGCATGATCATGATCAAGATATAATATATATGGAGGAGCCTGTCCTTGAGTATCTTCATAAGTTTTTCTAAGAATTAACCAATCAGGGTTGATCCCATATCCTTCAGGGGGTTCCCAAAGGGGATGCCGAAGATCTTCTTCATAAACAGCTAAAATATACCGGCACAGTCAAGGAACAGGCTCAAATTCTTCAGCAGTTGCAAGACCCCATGTTTCACTATCATGGCCAGCAGTATGCAGGCATCTTTTCCATGCCCAGCGTGCACATGCCAGACAGTAAACACATTCAAGGAGTGGGAGGCCACATATAATTGACATTGATGCCTACCCTCTAAGAGTGACAATGTAGAACATAAAACACGGATTTTGCGTTTAAATGGCGTAGAAACAAGCGAACTGGTTCACCGATGTAGGAAATACCAGACAGGAAATTAGAATATGTAATTTGCTTAATGATTTTAGAATTGGATGAGATACCAAATTCACGACTATTCAAGCAGCAGCGACTGTAGAAATTGGAGGAATCAATAACTACTTGAGCTTTTATTGTGAATTTCGACTACAAACAAAGTACTTGTATGATATGAGTATTCCAATTCTATAAATTGATTGCCAACAATATGTAAATCAACGCTAGAAAACTCAATAGAACAAGTGCAAAAAAAATTATTGAAGGTATAGGAATTTTTTAACCGAATAGTAGAAGATAATGAAAAGGACTCGAGAAGATGATTTCAACTGTTCCACTAGGATGCGCTATCAACTGAACATACCGAAAGAAATATCCAGAATGAATTCCAAAGCAGACAAAAGAAGAGAAAAGTCAATAAATTGGAATTGCTGTAACAGTACAATTATGAGGATCAGTGAGAAATATGCTTCCACACCACGTGAAAGGGTCAAAACACTGCACTCACCATAGAGAGTAAATGGCTATGGAAAGAATTGCAAATCGAATTGGCTTATAACTTGATAGCTGTATCAAGAAACCCATCTGGATCTTTCTACCATTAGGGTTTCAATGTCATAAACTGTTGAGTGATCGCAACTTTATCACTACTTTTTTTTATATAAAAAAAAAGGAAAAAAAAAGAGCAGTCCAGAGCTAGAAGAGAAAATAAGAAAGACCCAAGGTACCAGATTTCCGTCTGATCAATAACAAAACAACAAAAAGTGAGAGCAAAAAGAAGAAGACTTCTTAGACGACAATAAATGTGATTCCAACCATTCTACAATCGTGAACTTCGATTTTCCTCGTATGTAAATGTTCCCTTGATAAGAAAATGACCAAAAATATGGACTTTAATATATGGAGGGCTTTAGGTAGATTTGGTTTAATGCTGAGTTGTATTATAAATATTTAAATTGACAGGCAAAAGAAACTGCAATAAGACTAGGAAGAAAATTTAGAGGGCTAGGCATGAGTCAGAGTCCAGTTTAGACGTGGGTAGTAGAAGAAAGGCAGACATGTTGGGTTGTTTATGCAAATGCCAATGCTCAGCGAATGTAGGGTTTGAACCGAAAATAGTATGGAGATGTGCACAATAGTTGGAAGACAAGATAAGCTAAGAAATTGTGAAGCTGAAGCCCGAATCGCATTGCTAATCCATGAGCGATCAACTTCATATTTCTGGGAAATACTAATCCTTCCTCACGTTGCCAATGCTTGCTTTTATGTTCCGTTTTTTTTTTTCTCTTTTCTTATTCTTCTTTGGGGCTCTCACGGCGTTATATGAACCTTCTACCAAGAACGTGAAGCCAGGAACAGAGAGTTTTCTTTGTACATATTGAGGCCAAAATGCGAATGATAAAGAAAATATTAATATATAAACGTTTTTAGCAAACGAAAGCCTCGAGGTGCAGGGGCATCACAAGTTCGCAACACATGGCTTGACAAGTATACCTGCTTGGCTGCTTTCTTGGCAGTTGTTACCGACCTAATCTATTCTTTCTTCTTTTAATCTTTACATATTTTCACATTTTTTATAATTGTTTGGTAGATGGAAAGATAAAATTATAATATATGAATTTTGTTATTTAAATCTTATATGACTAGTTGTAAAATGACATAAAAGCAATTCATAAGTAAACTTAGGTGAAGTTACTAGTTGGGCTTAATAGGTAAACTTAAATTGAGTTCAACTTGAATAATGATATTAGTCTTGTGTTGGCTTTTCAAGTTGGTGCTTTAGTTTTCATTTAGTAAGGGCGAAAAGGCGTAAGCGGTCTTAGCAAGTCCATTCCTTTCCCGCTCGGTAAGAAGACAACCTACTGTCGTACGGAAGTGGAAGATAATTCCCTGAGACCCAGAGCCGACAGAAAGAAGCAGGCATCTGACTTGATCGTCCGCGTATCTAGAAAAAAATTCCTTTATCGATAGAACAGAATCGGATTCGTCTTTCCCGTTCTTCTGTCCCCAGGGATTTTTTCTAACAGCTACAATTTTTCAACCCAACACAATGTTAAACAAGATTTGGTTTGGGTTAAAAAGTATTTTTTTTCACCGTGGTTTTCTAACCGAAAACAAAAGCCATTTGAAAGGTGATGTTGCGGTGAAAAACTCAAATATCCCATGAGAAAAAGATCAAATGCCTCCATTCTTTTTTTTTTTTTTAATTACATTATTATCATTTTGAAATGAATAATATTATTTTAAAGTTATATTTAGTACTAGATATATAAAATTATATGGTCTTTTATTAAGATATTGAATTTAAAATAAAAATATAATAAGAATAATAATTAATTATTAGCTTGAATTAATTTTTATTTTTCTTATAAATAAATTTTTTTTGTTTATTATGTTTAGTTTAGTGAAAGTAAATATATAAGTGAAATAGAATAATAATTTATTTACTTCATTTATAAATAAATATAAAAGAAAATTATTTATTCATTATCTTTTAACATCACGTCCTTTTTTATCATTTTATCTTCTAACAATATTTTTTCACAGCAATTAGAAAAACTTAAAATGTTCAAACCGTAGCTTTTCAAACATTTTTTTTTTCAAATCAAGCTTTTTCAACCGTAAAATTATTTTTATATTTTAATATTTTTTTAAATAATAGAATGAATTTTGGTGTTTGACTTAATCCAAGCTAAACCTGGGCAAATAAAAAAAAATTATTTTAGAGTTTAAACATATCTAATGGACTAGATTTATCTAAGAGACGTGCTACCTGCTAACGAGCTATGCATAGATATAT
>JAQSVH010000004.1:17609500-17627728 GCA_029448705.1 Adansonia digitata
TAAGTTAATACTTTTGCATATTAATCACTTTTCATCTAAGTTAAAGGGAAAAACAATTAATTAATTGTATTATTTTTATTTATACATGTAAATAACAAATTTAATATTATACCCTTGAGCTATTTAGATACATAAATAATAGATTTATAACTTATTTGATGAAAAATGTTTAAATCATCAAAAACACTAATATTTTCTTGATACAACAATAATCACATCAGATTAATCATTAATACAAATTCAAGCCCTTGTTTAGATACATAAATGTTAATTTTATGAGAAAATGCTTGATATACAAAAACACTTTTTTTTATCACACAACAAGGAATGCCTATATACTACATTTAAAGTCCCGAATAAGTGTTTACAAATCAAATAACCTCAACTCAATAAAAATTACTAAAAACAAAAATAAAACATTAATAGAAAATAAATTAAAGACATTTATGTGTTTTACTTATTAACATGTCTTCGAATAAACTACACCGTATAAAATAATTCGTAACTGTTTAAAAAAATTATACATCCTTTATATAATTTCATTTTTTATCTTTTAGAACATAACCTTTATTGTGAATGTCACAATCTAGTGAAATCTAGTGATTATGAACGGTCATATTTATCCTTCCTTTTTTAATGATGTGAAAGAACAAAAAGGAGTTTAAAACGTTTTTCAGCAAGGGAAGTAGAAGGTAACAGATTATAAAGCGAAGACCGAACACTGGGAATTCAAGTTGGGGCACCTACCTAGGCTAACTCTCACTAAATTAATTGTTTAATCCTAATATCTTAACAAAAGAATATCCAAAAATATGTGATAATGCAACGTACGCATGCCTGCCTCTAACAGTGCAAAAATTGAAGTGCCAAGGCAAGAGACAAAAATAGTAACCTAGAATCTTACAATTTACTGGAATAAATAAATAACTAGTACATTCAATCCAAGCAAAATAATATACAACTGCTGAGAAACAAAGTAATTAATTTCTGACCCTCTGTTACTGCTAATGAGTGAGAACTTAAGTGCAGCCAGCCTCACCTATAATCCCTCCAAAAAAAGGCGAGGTTCAATATCAGAACTGGTAAGAAAAGGGGGGAACTTTCGAATACCCATTGCATTCCGTTGCGGATTTCAATTCCACAGGCTAAAGTAAATAAAACTGGGAGTATAGATAATCGCGTATCTTGTAGTAATCCTCACACAAGGGGCCTTCAATTATAATTTGCTGTGTACCAGAACCCCCACCCTGGAGCAACAACAAATAAATTCAATTTTTTTTCCAAAAAAAAAAAAAAATCATGTCTGATACAAAGTTGCAAAGGATATTAGTCTCTTCAGCTTGCCAGATAGCAAGCATCAAAATATGTGCCGAATTGCTCACCTTCTGGCTTGCAACCCCAACTTTGCGTAATGTCACATATTCACCACATCGCAATGCCCCACCAGCAAATTCTACCTGTACAGAAATACCTTTTGGATTTATCAAAAGAGGTCTAATTTTGAGATTAATTCTATTTATGAAAAATATGAAAAGCAGTACCTTGACACCCTTACTGGCAAGAAACTGCTTGAAATCTGCCATTTTTAGATCACCTACAACAACGGATTTATGTGGTGGAGGAGGGGTTGAGAGTGGTAGTAAAGAGAGCATGTCATTTTCTGTCTTCCCTACTTCAGCATCCACCCAAGCTATTTCATAGTCTCCTAACTGAAGATTGCATTTATGTTAGACAAAGAGATGGAGATTGAATATAACTCATAGACAGTCATCAATATCATACGATAAATTCAATGAGTTACCTTTTTAAAGAGCACATTGCTCATCAACTTCTCAGATAATTGTACCTATATTAGACACAAGGTCAGAAAAATGAGTTCTGATTTCCAAAATGATTGCCTCACCTTAAGCAAAATCGTATTCTTGAATTATACCTTATAAGCACATAAATCAGATGTGACATCAATTGTTTCTTCAATTTGGGGAGCATAAACATGAGGACAAACGTGTTTCAAGCAGTGTTGCTTCAAATGCTCGGTTGCTTCTGCTGATCCATGCACCAAGACCTGCAAGTGAAAAAAATATACAACAAATTAGGCACAGCCCCAAATAAGATAGATCAACACTAACCCCCCGCCCCCCCAAAAAAAAAAAAAACACTACAAGGAAGAATGGGATAGCATTTCAATATGGCTTAAAAACAAAGAGGCATATTTAAGTTGATAAATATAGAGAAAAACTGTCTGCTATTGTTCAACATCTATCAATGCTTTTAATGCATGTCCCCCCCCCCCCAACAGGATTAACATCTCACATCCAGGGAAAAGATGGCACACCCGCATATAATAGCATGGTAATTTCATAAATGCATGGCAAATAATAGCATGCTATGCAAGGAAACATTTCCATTGGACATCCCATAAAGATGATAAGTTGAACATATAACTAGGAATTCTATGATGTTGCCTCAAGAAATATTCTTACAAGCTTCAATGGGGCCACATGGGCAAGGATTGATTTGACAGACCGACCATCAGAACGCCCCTCATAATCCATGTAAATAAGTGAAGACTTTACTTGCACCTAACCATCATTATAGAACATTGTTCGGTAAATAACAAGATTCAGTGTATTGTAGTTGAATGGTTTGAAGATGTCAAAACAATAAAACTAAGAAACCATAATTTTGTTATTGCTGAAATGTTCACAGGCAAATTCACAACAATTCCAAGTTCAGATACAAAACAACAAACGAAAGGGAAACAACATTAGAGTAACAGATTTCATACTGATGTCAGTACTACATTAAAATAGAAACCTAAATGGCTTTGTAAAAGGACATGTATTCCCGAAAAAAAAAATGACAAATAATAATTGAAAAAGGAAAAAATGTGACCAGGAAAGAAAAACTATCAAACTCAAACCCTAACATATACATGCCAAAATGAAAAGATTAATACTCTCAATGATCCTAGACACTAGCATATCCGTTTTCCTGGTTTCAGACTACTTTATAACAAAAGTAAATGAAATTTATTCAAATGATAATATGGGTGCTTTCAGGTAACAAACCAACAGAATCATCAATAAGGCCCACAATACCGGTAACTTCATGATCAGAAGTCTAAGCAAGCTGATTATAATATGACTTGAGCAAGAATTCATCTTACAGTCAACTCGTTAGATATGACTTTTGAAGGTGTTGTGTCAAGTATCAGACTAGCAGATCCTTCATCGAGTTTTGCATCCATATCCCCACCAATCTGGAATAAATATATAAAACAATTTCATTATTCAAAATTCAAACTGACAATAGTATCTATAAACCCAAATATTAATAGATTAAAGAATGAGAGATATAACATTCTAAAGTAATCAAGCCAATGGCACAAAGAAGCAAGCACTTACACGCATAGCTGCTTGGTCCATATCTTCATCCTTTATTACATAATCGTCAGGATTTATGACCTCACCAAAATCATCCCAATCAGAAGTATTTTCATAGAAGGGAAACATTGGGGCAACACTAGTGGATGGGGGCACAAATCCGTCAATCAGAACATCACGGTATCCACTCCCATGTTGACCTAACCCGGCACAGTACAAGCAAATAAAAAGATATCAGCTGAGGATATGCATGAAGATGTAAAAGATACATCAAACTCTCAATGATGCATCATGAATATCCCGTACAAACATACCTCATCAGTTGAGGAGAAACTTTTTAACGAGATAAATTGACAAAAAGAAATTATAATCATCATGATCTGAAATAGTACTGGAATTTTTTTCCTTTTAAAATAATTTTAAATCATTAAGAATCGATGAAAATAAACAAAATCCGACCACTAGTTTTATCACAAAAACGGAGGGAATTCCTATGTTCAATGACAAGGGAATTATCATAAAATAATGCTTTAATGACAAAGAGCATATCGTCACATAACAATTCAAAGACATGTATTTATTACTTGATGCTACTGCAGGAATGCGCATGGAGAATGATGACACACAGGTATTATTCATCTAAGTTTTAGCAATTTAGGAGATCTTCTGACCCTTCAGAATCAATTAATATATGTCAGAATGTCTCTTTGTTGTGAAACTCCAAAACACCCCACTCCCTCCTAATTTGAAGAGGAAATAACCATTCAAATACATGGGCAGACATGTAATAAAACAGCAATAAGAATTAGTTGAATGATCAAAACCCCAAAATGTACATCAGTTCTCAAAAGAAAATTACATTTATTAGCTTTTAGGAAATGGAAAAAGAATACCATCTAGTGAAGGATGCTTATTATGAGTGTCAATGACCATTGGATCACTTGAATTGATATCAGGCACAAGAGAAGCTTTAGATTCCTCCTCTTTGATGAGACTAGCTTTTAGAGCTTCTTCTTTTTTCAACCGGTTTTGCTCTTCTTCGTAAGCAATCAACTCCTCCCCAACCAAAGGAACCCTCCTAGATATCATGACTTTAACAGCTTTTGGAGGTGGATCTGCCTGGAGCATACGAGCTAATGTGCCGAACTACATATACAGATCAAAGTATTAGCAACTATATATTATGAGGCAGAAGAGATAAGGCAGTCCAGTTGATAAAACAATTACATGCCAGGAACACAATTTTTACAAATTGTTACTGTATAAACCTGATGGAAAAAAAAATGAGCAACCATGAAACACAAAGTAAATTTTGACCACAACTTGAATGACAAAGCTTAAAACCATTGGTCATTGAGTAAATAAACCTCTATTGGTCACAAAGTAGATGCTTATCAACATCTGAACTCTGCATGAATTGAAATTAACAAAAATAATCACAGTAATGTCCCCCATTGTAAAGAACTCACCTGGCCCCTTTCGGTAAATAGAACAAGATTCTTGACTTCTATTGCCCACTCAACAAAAATATCATGAGAAAAACCTGCTTCCAAGCTGGCCATGGATGCCAGTACTACCTAAAATAGAATATAAGCGAACAGTCAAATATATTAGGCTAAGAAAGATTATGGTGATCTGCTCTCTAAGAGTGCTGCAATCAACTAACCTTAGGACCAGCTGGCGCTTTGTCAAGTTCACTCTTGCTGATTAAAAGTGTTACATGCCTGCAATGTTGGCATAAATACCTTGTACATAATTCTCCTCTAAATGAATATAGATAAGCATAATTTATAGCCCCTTCATATCAGTAATATTTTGTTAAGCACATATAAATGTTACAAACTGAGGAATAAAGATAAAGCAGTGCAAAATAAATAGAACAGAATACTAGCAAGTATCAATAATGCAATAAGAAAGAGACTACTTACTTCAGAAGAAAAGCATTGTCACGTGAAGTTTCAAAGGATTTAGCTATAGCATCACTCATCCACTCAAGAAAACTCTTGACATAATCAATCGTGCTTGATGAAACATATGTCAGAAAGAAGATGGGGAAATTCAAAGACTTCAATGACCAGTGCTGTTTATATCATGATTCAAACTTCGCAATCAATAATATAGCTAACCAAAAGACTAATAAAAATTCACCTCTTTATTACTCAGGCATCCTCACTGACCTCTTCTAAAACCAAGAGAAGTTCCAGGACGCGACCAGCAGTATCAACAGGTAGTAACACGTTTCCACCAGCTTCAAGAGTCTTTGAGATGATATCTGCAGAAATTATCTTAATTAAGTTTGGAGTGTGACCACAGTCCATAAGCGCAGGCATTGAAGTGCACTAGTGCAGAAAGAATTATATGGTAGGTGAAAGAACTTTGAATTATATTATGACTTAATAACATTCAACATCAAAAATTTAAATTACCAACAAAATCTCTGTCCCTTTCCCTTTGTTGTTTAGGAGGTTGATTGTTCAAAGCATTATAGGCATCAGTTATCAGAACAGCAGGCCGAACAAAAGATTCCAGAACAGTTCCATTCAAATGCCTGATAAAACCCACTCATCTGAGTATATAAAGTTAATGCATATAATAGAACTGCAATTTGAGATCAGATAAAAGTCTGCATATATACTTCTCTTTGCGTCGATTAAAGTCTACAGCATATATGACATCTTCTCCATCCTTTGTTATCTTCCAAACAGTACCACCCAATAGATGACCAGCAACATGAGGAGCAATCACAATACCCTCACCTTTTCCTATTAAGATTGTAATAGAAACGACAACAATATAATGAGAAAGTAACATCTTAAAAGAAGGAACTAAGTAGTTGGGGAATGACAACCATCCAAACATACAGTTTCCACCCACATATAGTACTAACTACTAAGTCATACAACTTTCAATTCCCTTGAGCTTCCACTGATGAATTAACATTGACCTCAAGATTACTATAGTACCAAAATGGATATCATTAATTTAAAAAAAAAAAAAAAAGAAAGAAAAACCTTACCAGATAAATGGTAAGAAAAACCTTACCAGATAAATGATAATTCTGCGAATAGGTTAGGCGAGTTATGTTCTGGAAAGCAGAATCAATGTCATCCAGGGTAAACAAATCAAACTCCGATACTTGCTGCAATAGGGAGATAACAAAAAATGTTAACATAAAACTTTTAATCACAAAATAAAAACAATTAGTAGGACAAACAAAGAAGTTTAACTTCAGGATTAGGCATAACAGAGTAATCCACTAAATGCAAAGCCATCAACTTTGCAAAGGTGATAGTCCCCATTTCCAACACTACATGGCTAAATCATTGTGGATTCAAAAAATGAAACTCTAACTCAATAAGCTCGGAAATAAACAAATAAAAAAACGAAAAATAGCTTTCACCTTACGAGAGAGATACTGATCGTACATAGTGAGAAGGCCTAATCTGTAAACCGGTTCCGTGGAATAAACGGGAGCCGAGAGTCCAAAATGTTTCATAGCATACGGAAGAGCACCAAGGTGAAGGGTGTCGGGATGCGACAGCAACACCGCGTCTATCGTCGAAGCAACCCTGCGAAAAAAACCAGCCACAGTCAGCTTGTTTTTCCTTTATAGGATTGAAAGTGATTAATTAGTAGCCATTGTGGAAGTGGAAGAAGAAGAAGAGGAAACCTGGAGAGGGGTTGAAGAAGGGAGGGTTCAAAAACGTCATTCCAGCCACAGTCGATTAAGAAGTTGAAGCTGTCGATTGAGACTAAGTAGGACAGAGGGTTCTCGTTGTATACTCCACAGAGTGGGGTTACCTGAACCGACGTCCCCATTTCTCCCTCGGTTTTTTTTTAGAGGTGAAATCAAAAGGATTCAGGGCAAAGACGGAAGAAAAACTTCAGTTTCGGACGGGGGCTTCACCGTTTTAGTAAAGGACAGGAGTCTGGAAATCGTCTATACGAAGTCGTTTAAGTTTGATATTTGGTAAAAATGGAAAAATGGTTAAAACTATTCGATTGAATAACACGGCGTCGTCTACTCAAAGAAAAAATGTGTTTCGACTTATGAGGAGAAGCTCTTAATATTATATTTTTGAAAGACAGAGAGCTACGACTCCGCTAGAAGTGTCGACAGATCAAGTGGAATTTCGATTATTTTATTTTTATTTACTTAGATTTAATTTAAAAATATATTTTATTATTTTAAAATATTAAAATATTTTATAATTAAAATTACATAAAATATATTTTTATTAAATAAATAATAATTTCTACTAATTCAAATTATAAAGATTTTTATTCAGATCGAACCCGTTCGAATTTGAATTTACTTAAACAAATAATCCAACCAAGGTCTTATCTAATTGAGAATAGTAGTTTTAATTTTTAAAGAAATTAACGAAATAGCATATATATATATATATTTTTTCTCACCGGAATTTTGATATTTCTATTAATTCCTTAACTAAATTTAATCACTTTCGGACGTAAATTACTTTTTTAAATAGCATAGAATTGGATGAAAAGCTCCTTAATATTTAAAATTTATATACAAAGGATGAAATTGTTACGTAACATTGCCGTTAAAACAGCTTGTTGACCTTAATATAGGAGCGAACTGTATCATTAATCACAAAGACGTCATCCAGCTTTTATATTGATGCATTGCACCTATAATTTTGTTATTTTAAGTGTTTTTCCTTTTATTTTGCCCTAAGCATTTGGGGCAAACCTAGAACCAAATACCCAGGCTTTGCATAGGGGCTTCGCTTCAATTTTGAGTTTGTTGGTTGACCTGAGCATTGGACTGTCCAGCCAAAACAATACGTAATAAATAATACTACCAAACTTTTCCTGGCAAAAATGGAAGACCAAAAAGCATTTTTAGAGCGAATCATTGATCTAGTGATCTGCTTCTTGTTCGGGCACTTGGCTCACCAAGTTTGCTTTCTGGCTTCCATTAGGGAAAATATATCATTGGCAAAGTTAGATTCCATAAAGTAAAACATTGAATTGTTGATATCGTACTCTACTTTTCAATGGCAGAACATCCAAAGGAATATACAACCAAAAGGCCACATGTGCCCTGATGTGGCCCAGCGTCGTAGCATAGAAAGGAATGGCTCAGACTTCTATTTGTCTAGCTTTGTCATTGAGATTCGGCATGGTTCCTTCCCATAATTCAACCAGCTCCTTCCTTAACCAGGAGATGAAAATTACAGGTCCCAAAGTTGAAGGTACCTGCGCAAAAAAGTTTTGAGGATGCAAGTTAAAAAATGTTGCGTAGGTCCAACAAGCATCCCATGAACCCAAAAATCTATACATTCATTAACAGCTTAAAGTAAACCCCGTCGAATTTTGATCAAGTAAACAAGGAGAATAAAATTGTTCAGAATCGCTAAATCATATTTGCAAAAGCTCATGGTAAATATAAATAAGGCCAACAAATTTCAGTAAGACTAATAAAAAAAATACCAGATAAAGAAGAGCAGGTTGAGGTGCGTGAGTCAAAATGCCAGCTGCAAGTGCAGTTACTAGTCCAATAGCATACCCAGGTAGGGCATACCATATATATTTCTGCCCCTTTGAGGAATGTAAATCCATAAGATTTACTGTTTCCCTACTCTTTCGGTGATCAAAACAGAGGACTAATGCTAGAAGCATAGCAGGAATGGCCTACATGAACATGAAAAAGTTAATCAGAACCTCTAATGATTACAAAAAAAAGATGACACTAGCAGCGAACTAATGTAGAACTGGTGAATAATGCTACAATGTTATTCTCAATTAGTCACATGAATAAGTTGGTGTGCTTGTCTCTATACATGCATGAACAATGATATTCCTTGTGCAAGTGTCATCTGCACACCAGAACCGTCTGAGAGGGAATGTTTGTTTGTTCACCTTATAGCAATCATGCCAAGTACAGGGTCAATAAAAATAAACTTTTCAAGCTTTAAACTGAAATACAGATTAAAGGATCTGCGTCCTTAATAATGTTTGGTAGTGTTATCCCACATCAATTAAGTACTGGGTTTCCTGTGATATTATGCTCAAGTTGGGCCTCTCCACCTATTGCCAATTGGTTCTAGATTGGATGCTTAACAAATAAATATTAGTCCAGTAACAAAGCATGGCACGACATGCTAAAATTCAAGAGCTTTGCATGATATATAGCATGGCCGTATAAAAAGAAAAGAATATACTTAAAACGTTCAACTCTAAACAGAAAATTCTCAATGCAGGAATCTTTCAAATGAGAAAAAAAAATAGTATTGTACGCGGTAAATTTGCCCAAGCAATTACTGCACAAGCAGCAAAGGAGACACAGATCTGAATGTCCTACATGTTTGTTCATGAAAAAATGAGCTCAAAATTATATGAAATGTAATGATGACTGCTGGTTTCATCAAATAAGACACCTTCAAAATTTTGACAAAAACCCTACTATTTTATACTGAAGAGAAGGGCTTTCATACCATATCACCAAGACCAAGCATCATGAAGTCTGCTGTATTCCCAGAAGAAGACGCACTACCCAACAAATTCCTCGGAAAAACAATCTTTACAGGCAACTCTAGTTTTTTTGTGATCAATTGCAAACCAGGAAGACTCAAGCTATTAGCAACCGTGTGAACAGGGTTTGATGCTTGTTGTGTTGCCACTGATACCATGACATTAGCCCCAAAAAATCTTTCAGAGAAGAAAACCCAGAATATGTCATACACGAACAAACATGCTAGAAGCATTGCACATATTTTGATGTTAGGAAGGCGCACATGACTGACAAATGCAATACAGATGGAGATACCTAACAAATTGTTCAAAATCCAATGCCCCGAAACAAGCCAAGCTGCAACCGTAAGAGTGCATGCCAGCAACAACAACCCTTGTATTCTGGTAAAAGACTTTGAACAGCACCGAGACACAAATGGGTCAGCCAAACCAAATTGTGATTTTAGATAGGCAACATGAGGGGATAGACAGAAGAAAAGCGATGAAACAGAGGCAACAGCCGTGAATGCGGTCAGGAGTTGTGAGACAGAAGAAAAAAGGTAAAACATCAAAAGCAAGCTGCAGGAGCTCATTATTGGGATCATTAGTGCTTGAGACCTATCTAAAGTTATTGATGCTTCTGACAAGTCACGGTTCCGCTCCATTTCTTTCCCATAATTCAGTGCACGAAATGCAGATCCAAATGTGACAGTCACTGCTGTAACTATGAGAGTAAGAGGGGCAGGCTCAAGTAAATATAAAAGCTTCCACAAAGATTCCATAACTAAGCACACAACTCTTCTTTTGGATCAATTATCTGAAGTGCGTCTTTTATGCACCTAAATCGAATGCAACACAAGATGAAACTTGAGACCAAAGTTGCACTATTCCTCTAATGAACACTATTAGCAGAGAAATCGATGCAACCTGCAAACCAATTACCGCAAACAAAATCAATTAAAATGCATAGCAAAACAGGAGAAACATCAGTAGCTAGATCAAGGAAAAGTAAAGCAGTCCTAGCCCCTAGATACAATATACCACGTTTTCCTAACAAGTAGACGAAATTTTTTTTTTTAAAAAAAAGGCTTTCCAGTTGCATTGCAGTGTTGTAATTTCAATATCACAATTCTCTAATGAGGAACTTTGATTTAAATATATAAAACAGATATTGAACAACGGCGGGCTAGAAAATCGAAAAATAAGCAATCCATTTCTTTAATCTGCGTAATTCTAGTATCCCCATCTACCCTTTAATCCGTTTAGACAACATTCTTTCCTCTGATTTGCATAGATAATCTCAACATCCAAACAGAAACACAAAGGAAAATATTCTTCAAAAAAAAAAAAACCTAAATCCAAGACAAAAATCTAACTAAATACCTTTCTTAAAGATGTAAAGCTAAAAAAGTTCGGTTACAATTCTGACATTTTACTAATTACACAAACCCAAGCCAACTGCTTAGTCCACTCGCGTTCAACAAAGAACTCCACTTCCTTCCAGAAACAAACCAAACACAAAACAGTTAAATTTACATTTCATGTCTTTTTTTTTTTTTCTTCTGTCAATGTATATATAGTTACCTCAAAATTTTAAATCTGATATAAATCTATCAAAATCGCAGCAAACAATCAGAAACTTAAGATGAAATGAAAATTTTCCATTACGCTTACAACTCGTATCACAACAAGGAAGAACTCCATAAAAGGGCTAACAATCTAGGGCGTAAAAATTAAAAATATATATAAAATAAAATTAATTCACAATATTTTCAAAAAAAACAAGTAAGATAGAATTTGATCCACATACAGGCGATGAGTAAAGATCTGAAGCAAAAGGAGAAATGGAAGTAAATAAAATAGGATTTAAAAAAAAAAAAAGAAGGTAAATTGAGGAGGAGATATTTTTGGAGAGGACTAACCTTGGACTTTGTACAGTTTGAGAGACTTTTTTTCCCTTTTTAATTAATTTTTTTATTATTAATAAGGAGGCGAAGGAAACGAGATCTTAGGTTAATTTACGCAAAGCCCCCAGGATTTGGTTGTTTTTCAGTTGACATTCTAATCGAAATAATCTGACCATTCATTTTTAAAATTAATCTTTACAGTAAATTTTACTGTTTTTTAATTATATTTAAAATTAAAATTTTTATTTTTATATTATTAAAAATAAAATAATTATAAATTTTAATTAAAAATAAAATTAGATTCGAATTAAATAGTTACTATTGGTTTTAATTCGTGAATCAAAGCAGAATTGAACAAATCTAATTATTGTAACACAAAATCAAATTAAATTGAATATTAGGGTTTAAATCTATTTTCAAATTTTTTTGGATATTTTCTCAGCTGTACCAAACTTTGGTATTATTTAATTTAATCACGTGAATATAATATATATAAAATTAAAAAATATTATAAAATACGATATAATTATATTTTTAAAATTTATATAATATAAATTATAAAAATTTATAAAAATATTAAAATTTATATAAATATAAAAAAATTTTAAACGTAATTATAAAATAATAAAATATATAAATATAATATTACTATCCTCAGTGCTAGTCCGCGGGCTTAAGGGATGAGGAAAACTGTAGACTGAAAACCTGGATGCTAAAACATGCTATACTACTACCTAAAACTCTCATAATTAAAAAAAAAAGGTTATTTTATGAATGATAAGATATCATTAATTGTCTTGTTTATTGGTTAGGTCATTGTGCCGAGTTCTAAGTGCTTCAATTCGATATCCAGTTGAGCCAATTGCATAAAAAAGATCAAACTATCCTGTTGCAGGCTCTTAAAACCGGTGAAAGAGACTCAAGCAATCCATCATCAGGCAACTTTGAAGTTGGCAAAGGCAAGACAGCGAACTCTGTTTTGGTTTTATGACAATCAAGCGTAAAGGTTTTCTTGGATATATTATTAAGATCCCTAACTATCCAAAAGTGTTGATATCTTTGGGCCAAAAGTAATTGTCACCTCTACGGCCTATGCGTGTAACGGACTTGTTTATGTTTTCATGCGTCGAGTTTTTTTTTTTTTAGTTTAGTATATTTGATTTATTTAGATTGAATTTTGATATAAATTTTTTTTAATTTAAATAGTTTTTGTTTAAATTATTATTTAATAATAATTTTTTTATTTAATTTAAATTACAAAAAATTATTTTTTTATTTTTTATTAATATTTAAATAAAAATTTAAATTTTTTTAAAAATTTAAACTGTAACTTAATCGCCGTGGACACTTATAATGAGAGCACGTGTGTGCGTGTCTGTATATACAAAGAGAAGCTCATTCACTGAACCAATACTTATTTTTCTGCTATTTGCCATTAGACCCATAAAGTTAAATATCTTCAATAAGTTTCACATGTTTGCAATTTGGCCATCACCCCAAACTAGAACCTTTCCAGTCATTTGCTAGGCTTAATTGGTACCTCTCCTACCCCTTTATGAACAGTAATTGCTCTCCATTTAATATTATGGATTTAATTTTCAAAATTAAGAAAAATTGACTAAACCTATGCGTCTGTCTTACTCCCAAAAAACCAAAAACGTGACGTGAAAAAGTCATTTTCCCTGCTCTTACGTTTTGAAATTTGACTTACAATGATAGGTTTGACCATGGTTATGTGGCCATCGTTTCAGCAGATTCTGACTCTCACCGTTTTTTTTCCTCTCACAAATTTCAATCAAATAACACGTAGAAAGGTGGTCGAAAAAAAAAAAAATTTTATATTTTTTATGTTATTGTTAGGTTATAAAAGTATTAGTACAAGTGAGTATTTATATATAAGAAGTTAAGCTCAATAAAAAAATAAGAATAATTGATCTAAATTAAATTAGAAAATAAAAATAATTAAATTAAATTAAATAAAAAATAAAAATCAATTTTTAATTAAAATATTAAAATTATACTAAATAAATTGACTAATTTATTATTTTAACATAACAAAAAATAAGTATAAATAGAGCATCTAATAAATAACACATTGGTTTAATTTTTGCAGTTCAAAAGAGAAAAAGCTTTGTAAGAAATGAATATGATGAAGCTAATGAACATGGCTTTAGCAGCGAACGCAGTACTGATTTTGTTGGCTTCCGCCCCATGCTGCGTTTACTGCAAGCAGCTTCTTGTTCGGAGGACTCTGGTTCGAAACGCTCCTGCACTTGGTGCTCGTAAGACTTCCCAAGCCCTGCTCTTATTTACTTGTTTGTTTCAACGTTAAGTTTAAACAGATTATTCTGTCTTTTTTTTCTTTTCTTTCTTTCGTTCTTTGTTAAGTAGTTTGCTTAGATGGGAGTCTGCCAGTGTATCATCTACACGAAGGATTCGGCAATGGAGTAAACAACTGGATTTTGTACTTTGAGGTAAGTTTTTTGGCACCGGTTTTAGGCAAACAGCAAACAAAATAAAATTTTATTGTATTTTGACTACTGTCGAATGACAACTGACCAAGTTATAACAGTTTAAGTTTTTGGTTCAATTTTTTTTTATGGTAATCTCAAATAGGGTGGTGGTTGGTGTGGCGACATAAGATCAAGCTTGGACAGAGTCAAAACTAGCTTTGGGTCATCAAATTACATGAATAAATGGGCAATATTTTCTGGTATCTTGAGTAACAACGCCTCCCTCAATCCAGGTGGCTCATCTCCCTGCAAGCAATCATCAAACTTTTAGCTTAAAAAAAAATATTTGAGACTGACCAATTCAAATGGTTGCAACTGTGAACCAGATTTCTACAATTGGAACCGTGTGAAGCTGAGATATTGTGATGGAGCCTCATTTGCTGGTGATGGCAAGTTCGACAATGGGGTAACTTTATTGACTTGGGTTCCTTTTATTTTACTTTTACCTATGCTATTGCTTGTTTAAATAAGTTGTCCGGTTTATGATCAGCAAACAGCAACATCCAAGAATTACAGACAATCCAAACTGAATGATTTTCTATTTTGAATAACTGTGATTATGGATAGAAAAACAGATCGGTTCTGTTCTTGAACTGATTGTTTCCGTGGCATCCTTTTAACATAATGAACGGCAGACATCGTTGCTTTACTTCCGAGGGCAAAGAATTTGGGAAGCAATTGTTCTCGATCTCCTACCACGAGGCTTGGCAAATGCAAAAAATGTATAAGCTTACACTTAGAGTGAAATTACTTGGCATTCTAGTACAGCTTATAAAAGGACTTATCAATTTTCCTACTTCTCTTTAGGCTTTGCTAGCAGGTTGCTCGGCTGGGGGTCTAGCAACCTTTCTACATTGCGACAACTTCGCCAGGATGCTGCCAAATGCTAGTGTGAAATGCTTGAGTGATGCTGGGTTTTTCCTCGATGAGTAAGTTGGCATGGTCTTAAAGTTCGATTGCCTTGCACTATTGGTATTTTGCTTTCAGTTTTCACATATAATTAGCCATTCGCAGAAGGGATATAAGTTTGAACCACACCATAAGGTCCATCTTTGAAGACATAGTTTCTCTTCAGGTACAAATTTTAACTCAGAATGCATTAGTACTTTTGGTATTGCAAGTAAATGACATTGTTCTCACGGAACCAATCACTAAATAAGATGATTATGAACGGAAAATGCACCTCAAAAATTATGATTAACATAATTCAATAATTTATTCTTTGCAACATCATGTTGTAGCTAGCAATAAAGTCACAAATACTTAGATTTTAATTAAGCAGCACATAAACATAAATAGTTTACCATTTACTCTATGATATGAACAAGAAGCTTATGACGTAAACATTTTTCTCTGCGATCTGCATGTGTAGTATTATCCTTGCTCTATTCACATGTATGTAGTGTGGATTACAGGGAGTCCAGCAAAACCTTGATCGCAAATGCACCAAGTCGATGGATGATCCTAAGCTGGTATGATATTCTTCGAATGCTTTCAGATATTGGTTTGGTCCATAAAACCTTGAATGCTTTTGTGCTAACCTGGTTTAGACCTTGTTTCTCCGCAGTGCTTCTTTCCACAGTATGCATTGAAATATATCGCAACTCCATTTTTCGTCTTGAACTCTGCTTACGACGTAGTCCAAGTAATTTTTTTTTCCTCCCTTTCAGTTAAAGCTCAAGGCAATATTTTGGAATTTGGCTACAGTTAAAGTTGTAGTAATATAACGTGAGTGTAATTTTACATGTTAAATAGTTTCATCGTATTTTGGTGCCATTTTCTGCTGATGTTGGAGGAAAATGGAGCCACTGCAAGCATGATCCGGCAGCCTGCAATGCAGACCAGATATCCGTTTTGCAAGGTTTTTTTCTTTGTTGGTATAAGGTAACTGTACCTGCGGCTGGTTGATTTCTTAATGTTAATTGGACTTCACTTTTTGGGCCAGGTTTCAGGCATGACATGCTTGCAGCATTGAGTTTCTTTCTCAAAGATTCACAAAGAGGGGGAACTTTCATAAATTCATGCTTTGCACATTGCCAAAGTGATATACAAGAATCATGGCTTGCAATTGACTCCCCAAGAATACACAATAAGGTAGCTACTTTTCTATAAGACCTGGAATAACACATCAGTTTTTCTGATTTTTGATCTCACTTGATTCAGTAATGCTAATATAAACGCTAATTGTTTGTTACTGCTACTACCTCTTACAGACAATTGCTGAAGCAGTTGGGGATTGGTACTTCAGCAGAAGAGAAACAAAGGGGATTGATTGTGAATATCCTTGCGACACAACCTGCCGCAACCTAATACCATCGTCTCAGGTATTACCCTCAGGAATCTAAGTATTTGTGACTGTATGTGTCAAGGAATATGCTGTAGGTTTCATAGATGATTCGTAAATACCTCAAAAAAGAAAAGAGACAAAAATCAAGCTTCCCTTGTTCTCAAAGAGTTGAAGCTTTGTGGTTGCTTCTTATGCAGAACAAGGATGCTAGGAGGAAGGGTTTGATGACTTGATCAGATACGTTAGCAGATTTCTTTAGACTTTGAACAAATAATCATACATGTCTTTGTTACACCGTGTCGAAAAAAGCCATTTAAAATTTGATCAGAATACACCACACCCTAGTAGAACAGCTTATGGCAAATGTAATTTGCCTTACAGGTTATGAGATGTGCAAAATGTGGTTCAGTTGGCAACAACAAAGCCTTGACTTCTGAAGCTGGCCCCAATGGTGGGCTTGGTATCAACAAGTACTCACTATATCTGACCTTAGTGCTTTGGCTGTTACCATATGATGCCTCTAATTTTTATAATGTCATTATTCCTTGACCAACTTACATGAAAAAATAAAAGTTTGATTAAATAAGTGATTTTAGAAATCTGCAGCATTTTTTTATGGAGAATGAGTTCATTGCTATGTAACCAAAACTGAATAGATAAGAATCTAAACATATCTTTCATTATTTTGATTCTATTCCTGCCTTAACCAACCAACCCTTTCACAATTTTTCCCCCATAGAATCAGCAATTTTTTTAATCTAACTTGTTTATGATTGAATTCAATTTAGTTGTGTACTTTCTTCTCTCTCAAGCTGTTCATTGTTATGAAATTTCAACCGCTACTTTGGTCAAGATCGTAAGGGCCGGGGGGGTGGGGGGAGTACATAGTCTATCAAATTATTCCAATCCTAAACCCTTTAGCCGAATTTGATGACATGTCATTGAGCTTATCAGAAAATGCCATTTGTCCTAATTTCAAATTTTATCATTTGACAAATTTTAAAAAAAATTAAAATTCTAAAAACTATTTTTCAAAAAATAATTTAAAAAAATCTTTTTAATTTCCTCTTTTTATTACTTTTGTTCTTCCATTTTCTCGTATGATTGAATCCAACCAATTGCAGTCGAATACGGTAACCTGAAGCCCGATTCGATATTATTTGTCCAAAAATTGATGACATAACAATGAGTATATTAGAGCATTCCATTTTTGCAATATTTTAAATTTTATTATTTGAAATTTAAAGAAAAAAACAAAATTCTAAAAACTACTTTTCAATAAAGGAAAACCGAATTTTTAAAAATATTTTTCCCTCTCTTTTCTTATCTCCCTATTCTTCCCTTCTTATAATTGAATTCGAATTAATCTCATTTGAATCAACAAATCCGAGTTCAATTCGAGAAAAATGAAAAAAAAAAAGAAAAAACAGTAATTTTTCAAAAGATTAAAATTAAAATCAAAATTATCGTGTTTTGTTTTTTTTTTTCTTTTAAATTGTATAACATTGACCATGTGTAGCCATGTAAGTCTCAAAGTAATTACCAAGTGCATGCCATGCAAGTGCCATGTCCTACCTTGCTTCTAGTTACGATTAGTTTCTCCCGACTATTCCATCAGTTGAGATGCTTTACATGAAATTAGGTAGTTAAAAGTT
>JAQSVH010000004.1:17645202-17660168 GCA_029448705.1 Adansonia digitata
AGCAGAACTAGTTCCTTGCTTTTGCTTTTCATTAGCTCATTCGGCATAGCGAGAAACATATCATGTGTGATGCATCAAATATAGGGAGTGTGGCATACTTGTTTGCTCTGTCTTGCAGGAATTCGAAGTGTAGTACTGCAGAGATAATTTCAATGCTATTTTAGAGGATGAAGAGTAACCTGAAGTTCTTATTTTCGATTATAAGAGAATATAGTTGGTCAAAATTAGGACAGCAGCAGTTGTGATAATGCTTCCATGATGTAAATCTGCTATACTGATCTTGGCTGCTTTTAAATGAAAAGAAAAAATGACAACTTTGTGAATAATATCACGGATTCTATTAATTGAGAGTGTAGGTAGGATAATCGAGTGGATTACGTGGTGAGTGGTGACCACAGTGGCTGCAATTTTGTGGTGAAAATTGTTGTAAAGTTATCGCCACTTTCCTGTTATAATCTGTCATGTTATTTTAGGATGAAAGTAAATCCCATGTTGGCAATCTAGTTGACCTGCTAAGAATTCTTGTCATCTGATGGCAAAATGTTGTTGCTCTTCCTAACCGAGTATGCAAGCACATGGTGTAGGGTTATGCATGTGAAAATTTTAACCTTATCCTTTGTATCACTTCCCGATGTCAGCGATTGAAAGTGGAGAAAGGCCTAAAGGACAAGTGACAGAATTCATAAGGGGAGATGATCTTGAGGACGATTTCATAACACAAGACCCCGAGTCAAGAGACCATGATGCTTCTGGTGCTAAGATGAAATCAAAAAATGAATAAAGGGCCAAAAGTAGTAAATTTTGAAGGACAAAAATCCTCTTCCCCGCTGAACTTTATGGCTAGTGTTTTTTATCTGGGCTGACAGATGCTTGTTATATATTTTCAATTGTTCTATAGTTTTTCAAAAATATCTATTGTCTTCATCTCTTAGCGTTCGCTTCTTCAGCACCACCAACACCAGTTCTTGTATTTCTATGTTTGGTCCTGTTTCAAATAACATGGGGAGTTATGGCTTCATTTGAAGTAACTTGAATGGATTCTTTCAATGTTACATGTAGTTCATATCCTGCCCTTGCAAGACATTAGCATTCTTTTCACTTTTGCTCTTAACGTGATGATTGGGGTCAATAATAACTGATTAACAATTTCGAAACGATATAATTATTCGTAATACCTATTTTTCTCCAACTTAGAGCAACTAAAACTGCACTACGCGGATTTCACAGGTTTTGAAATGGCGGATCAGGTATATATATATATATATATTTGGAATCCGAGTTTTACTAGTTTTTGGATTCTTTAGCAGAAAATAAAATGGAATATCCAAGAATGTTTCAACTTTCAATCCATATTAAAAAAAAAGAAAACTGATAAAAATAGGCAACCAAAAAACTGGCCATGCAAACCAGCAACGTGGTTAATTTCCTTACAATTTACAAACGAACTGTTGTTGTGGTGGACATGATTTAGCCCTTAGAAAGGCTTGGTAGAGCTGTCTTGTCTACCCTTGTTTTTTGCCCTCAAATTTCTCTTAACCATCACATTTGTCTCGACTGCCAATATCTCCCCTGAATTAAGGATCTCTTCCTATCTTACCCAATACTACATTTCTCTCTTTCTTTCTTCTTCATCTTCATTTCTCACAGAGCCTTGTTTCTCTTTGGACGACAAAATGGTAGCTCTCTTTTCCGATCTTCTGAAGATCATATTATTTGGATTCTTCAATTTATGAAATACCCTTCTCTATCTGTTTTGATTATCGTTTCATTATTTTATCATAAGGGAAAAGAAAAATCCAATTAAGAGGTTCATCTTCTATTTCTAAGTTGTTGAAACTTAGAATTAGAGGGTACTAATTTCAAAAGCAATGAGGAAAATGTATGCAAATTGGTGAAATATAGTATTTGGTTTCACAACTGGAGGATGTTGTTAAGATTGTTTATTTGATCACATCTTTAAGATATCTCCTATGCAATTTCAGAATCGAGTCTAGGTTTTCATAAGCCCCAATCACTTTTTTTTTTTTTCCGTTACTTTTCAATACATTCATCAACAATATGCATATGTATAGAACGGGATAGTAACCCCTTCTTTAAATATTAGGATTAAGTCACTGACTCATTACAACATCCCAGGGCCAAATATGTTTCGTTGTCATCTCATAACATTTTTCTACAAATCTTAAACAGACGTATCAATTAGATGGATGCAACCTTTGCAATCATATCTAAACTTGATTCCAAGGTTATCTACTTAATTTAGAAATTACAGATGCTGCTGGTTGGAAATCTTTTATTTATTGTTTTTTATAAATATATGTATGTTGTTTTCTTTTCATATATAAATATATGTGGGAACTAAAATTTTGGAATAGGCGAACGCGGCATCTGGAATGGCTGTTGATGATGAGTGCAAGCTAAAATTCTTGGAGCTAAAGGCGAAGAGGAACTTCCGTTTCATCATTTTCAAGATTCAGAACCAGCAAGTGGTGGTGGACAAAGTTGGCAGCCCTTCGGCAACCTATGAGGAATTCACTGCGTCTCTGCCTGCTGATGAGTGCCGCTATGCCGTCTTTGATTTTGATTTCACTACTTCTGAGAACTGCCAGAAAAGCAAAATTTTCTTCATTGCCTGGTAACCCCATTTTTATTCGCCAACATTCTCAAGTTTTGATACATGAAAACTTTAGGCTAAAAGCTGACCACCTGTTTGAATGAATCTTTTTGATCTGTTTGTTGTCAAGGAAGACATGTAGAATAAAAAGGTTGGTAAATTTTGGAAAATAAAAAAAATGCTACTTCTATCCTATTATTTTGATTTCCAGAAGCAGTTTATAAGGCTCAGAATATGATTCATCCTACCTGGTAAAATGAGCTACATTTCTTAATTTATCCTTTATCTTTTCCCTCAATTTCTTCCTAATTTCGTATTTTTCTCCAATTTTTTCTTAAACCAAACATAGCTTATATGATGACCACTTTGATGCTATATATAAGGAAAAAACTACTTCAATTGATGAAATGTAAGCTGCCAATGACGTACAAGAGCCCAATGTGAAATGAATTCTTTCATTTTTTTTTTTTAAGCTAAGATTTGAACTTTAAACTTGTTCAATGCCACCTCTCAAAAGAGAACTCCACGGATCAGTGAGGGTAAACCTTGGATTCAATGGGGTTCTATCTTTCTTTCTTTCTCATTAATTAAGTTCATATTTTTTTTGAAGGTCACCTGATACATCAAAGGTGAGAAGTAAGATGGTGTATGCTAGCTCAAAAGACAGATTCAAGAGGGAATTGGATGGCATCCAAGTTGAGTTGCAGGCAACAGATCCTAGTGAAATGAGCTTTGACATTATTAAAGCCCGGGCGCTTTGAACGCTATCCTTGCGTTCTTCTTCTCCAAACATTCACCCTGTCTTAAAGCACTACCATTCCTGAGCATTACTTATTTGTATTTTTAAGAAAAATTTTCTTTTCTTAAAGCATTCATTTTTTGCTGTGTGGTTTTCTTTTTTTTTTTACAATTCACTGTGTAGTTTTAATGTATTAATATTTAACTATCCATCCCTTTAATTATGCTAAATATATTTTCAATCATTTCTATTCCGTTTTAGATGTTTGGAACACCTGGATTTGAGAGGGAAATGATTTTTAGGATTGATGAAACAGCTGAGATACCTTAATATCTCCAATGCTTGATGAAACAGCTGAGATAACCTTTATACCCTAACAATCTTGGAAACCTTATTGGTCTACCTTACTTGTTCTTGGTGACACTGATGCTCAAACATATATAGTGCCGATATATGAAGAATGATCTGTTCTTTAGATCCCCAGAAATCTCTCTTTTTTACCTTGTTATATTATTACAACCGGAAATTTTATTACATATGGTCTTATTAGTGTTGTTTTTGTTGTTAATATTAGTTACAAAAGAAGGATCATACATGAAAAATAACCGAGCTTTGGTGCAATAATTAATACATTCTGGCTATGGTTCGTTCAAGATGAAAGAATATCGATCCGCTTTCCTGTTGGACTGCTTTATTTTTGGTTTTCCCAGAATTTCTTCTCCCATTCCTCTACTTGCTTTATCGAATTCTCCTTTTTACTAAGCAAAGCATGAAGAGATGCCGGATCGTAAGGTGGAGGCATGGTGCATGGGCTTGTAACTGAGGGACCTTTCACCATTGATTCCATCATGTACTCCTTCGTTCTTCCTTCAGCCGGACAAGCCATCGATTCCGAACAGAGTTCGACGGCTTTTCTAGGTACGGTGGGCTTAAATCTCAAGAGTTTAGCATACTCATTTAAGAGATGGAACATATAATCATACACGTAGTCTAACTTCAACTCTTCTTTGATAAACTCACTTGCCGCCTTCCCCATGGCCTTTGCCTGACGAAACAAATGAACAAAAATAATAATCGAATGAGGAAAAACTGTTCGAAAATGAAGTAATGCAAAAACAACAGATCATTTTGACCATTTTTTTGTGAGCGAATTATGAACTTTTTATTGATATATACACACACGCACACATATATGGCAATGGTTACAGTAAAACAAGATTATTACCTCTTCCTGATGGGTGTTGCCCCAGTCAACAGCATACTTGATAGATCTGCACTTATCATCAGCCTTAATGGGCCAATAATGATGCATTGGCTCCAAACTTCTGGTGAAAAAATCGTAGTATCGGGGTTTTACAAGTAAGGTAACAGAATCACAAGCAAGGATGTACTTTTCACTGACAGACCATGCCGACCCTTCAACGTAGATCTTAAACCTACAACAGTTAAGCAATATATAGCAGAATTATTACGAAAGAAGCAATTCAAAAGTTATGTAAGAAAATAAATAATGAGATAAAAAGTGAAGAACTTGATCTTTTTAACCTGTGTACACATTGGTTTGCCAGGTTTGATGTCTTGTAGCCAGTCCGCGATTCTTTTCCCCAATCCTGGAAATGGTTTCCTAGTATTAGAATAACTGCTGCAATATTGATTGTCTGCTAGTTAAAAATGTAAAGGACAATGATTCACCTGGGCATAGACACGAGCACCCCAGTCCTGTTTATCCGAAACGTTGCATTTGAGGAGATCTTGCCTGGTTTCGGCAACATTGGGATTCCCTTTCCAGTAAGCATGAGGTTCCCTTTCGTCCCATCCCACTCTTTTATTGCCTTCCATTAGGTCATTTAACAAGGGCACCCACGACTTTATGCGAATCTCAGGCCTGATTCAATCAAATAAAAAAAAATGCTGATTTTCTTTCAAGATTGAAACAACAAAGAAAGGTATATACCGAATAAATACTAAACATTGTTAATTTATTTAAAATTTAATATACATAATTTACGTGAATAAAATACGAAATAAGATAATTAAATTAAATAGATATAAATAGCATAAAAAATTATAATTTATTTTACATTAATATAAGTGGATCTCTATTCTTTATGTATATAGAACATGACATTATATTTTATACATTAACCGTATATATTTATTTGTTACACTAATAATATATATTAATATTTATACATTTATTTATACAATAAACCTATTCAAAAACTGAAAAAGCCCATCAAGTCGAAATTGAACTAAGTCTAGACTTATATTTTTAATAAATAATTTAAATTTAATTATAAAAATATATAAATATTAATAAAAATAATTTTTTTTCAATATTAAAACAAATCTATAAGCTCAAAAGGCATGCGTAAATGATCTGAAAAACTTTTGAGCCTGACCCATTAATACTTTCCCCATACAAAATTAGAAAATTATATAATATTATTTTATTAAAAATTTTATTAATAATAAAAAATTTTATTTTTAATAAAATAATATTATAAATTTATATGTTATCATTATATAACATATAAATCCCTAAAAAATTACCGCAAATAAAAAGAAAGTGACAAAAAGGGTCTAACCATCCCCAGAAGGACCAGTCTGGGAAGACGATATCGAGTGTTTCATCATCCTTGCAGTAACGAAACAAAGGAGGTGGGTTGGTGGCATTGGGCCCACCATAGTCGCTTGATTTGATGACAGGCCAGTCAACACAGTCAAACATAAGATCCAAATCGGGCACTTTTCCTGGATACTTCCTCAGCAACTGTAGGATCCCCCACATCGTAAAAACATCCCTTGTCTGGAATGACCTATGATATTTCTCCACGTAAGCCCTCCCGTTTACTATGACCAGCCTGAAATTAGCCGTTGGCTTGGCTCTCTCCACCGTGTCCAGTGTGATCCCCGTGTAGGCCCATGGCCTCAGATCTTCATGGATCCAACGGAAGTATTCTGGACACGTGATGCTTAAATTACTGTCCGGATAGTCCTCGGCTGTTGTCGGGTAGTTTGTGGGGCAGGATCGTGAGAGTTCATATGCACTGCAATTAAGTGGGATTTCCACTTGCTGTCGGTGCTTTCTTGGGTTTTCACCACTTGTTTTTGTACTGAGCACAGGCGTCCGAGCTTGGCCGCCGACTAAAGTCTGCAAGCCGACGGCGTCCGAAAAAGGAATTAAAATATAATATAATATAAACATATAAATATTTTAAAATTTATATAAAATAAATTAATAATATATTAAAATTTATTTAAATATAAAATATTTTAAATAGATAATAAAATATATAAATATAATATAAATAAATAAAATTATTATATTTTTAACTAAAAAGATTGTATTATCAAAAACTACAGCAGTAAGTATTAATTTTTTTTTTATATTTAAAATAAATGAGAGAATTCAAATTCAAATTCAGTACTGAATTTAAATGTGAAAGACGAGCAAAGTACAACATTTAATTATGATTCAATTCCGCGTTAAATAGTAATTATGTTGAAAATAATGTTGAAGGGGAGGGACCAAAGAGTCCATTTATTATACTCATAATTTTGGGTTAAATCATCAGTGGCTATTTATTTGTTGATTTACGCGTAAAGCAAAATTTTTGGATATTGCAATCCATGCCATCCAAATCATTTTCCATAGCTTGCAATCTAACAATTCAAGTGTTCATTGACAGCATAGCTTTAATAAGCTTAAAAGAACTTCACATAATTCCATAAGATCTAAAAACAAAAAAAAGAAAAAAAATTATATATTATTATAATACATAAAATTGTAAGATTACCTAACTTTATCTACAAGCAATTGAAGTTGTAACTAAACAAACAAATAAATATATATATTATTACATTTTAAATTTTTATTAAAAATAGTAAAATTTTCATATATCAAACTTCACCTACAAATTCTAGTCTTAAAAATACAGTGCAAGCTTAGATTTAACTGCTGTATGATTAATGCTAAACCCCTCCACCCCACCCAACCCCAAAAAAAGGAAAACACATGGTATTGTCGTTTTTGTTTTTTTTTCTCCACATTTATGTGGCTATGAAATGTTTAAGCAAAGGATTGGGAAAAATCACATTTCTTGTCAACATCGGAATTGCCGGGCAAGCAAAATAATTGAAAAATTAGGTTTGGAGGGTAAGAAAATAGGGCACCAAGATAATTAAAAAAGGGTCCCATTCTATTTGCCCGCACATGAAAAAGTAATTAAAAACCATAACACGCGTCCCTAACGAATGACTGAAGCCATAGGAATGAAATGAACCCTCTTTTTTTTTTTTTTTTAATTTGAACCGACACCTAAGCCTCGCTGTTTATGCACGATTTTCAATTGATATTTTGCTTCTCAATTTAATTTGCTTCTGCTTCAATCACGGTTTTTGCAACACACACGCACACACACACACACGTCGTTTTGATTTGATTCGGTAATAAGAGATAATATAATATAAATATAGTATAAATAAAATAAAAAAAATATGATATAATATATTTAAAATTTATATAATATTAATTATTAATTTTTTAAAATTTATATAAATATAAAATAATTTAAATATGATTATAATATAATAAAATATTTAAATATTTAAATCTAATTTTAACTAAGTTTGCATCTATATGAAAAAATAATTTTCTTTAGGTAATGTAAACTCATATTGTTTAGATGCCCGAAATAACGGGTCAATTTCGTGCTAATTAAACAATGTAGGGAATTTAGTATTACTATATTTATTATTATGGTGATGATGAGGATGAGGATGGTAGTAATAACATTAAAATTTTATTATTACTTACAGTGGTGTCAAGCAAGTGCGTGGAGACCAACGCGCCGACGAGTAGGAGGATGAAAATGACGACTATAGCTGAAGATCTCGATGATGATTTGACAAAAGGTTGCCTGATCGTTTCCGTGAATTGACTGAAGAGACCGCCCGATCCATTCCCCGGTTGCATGTTGTTTTCACTCGTGTTGATATTCATCTCTGATTAAGTTTCTATCTCTCCCTCCTTCCTCCTGCTATAATTAGCTGAAGTCTGGTCTCTGAGAAGGCCTGCCGAGGGTGACCCACAGTTCTGAAGATTTAAACAAACGGTGTAGTTCAGTACTTTGGAGCAGTTGGGGAGTTTATTGCTGCAAAAATGGCAGCAGACGAGAAAATCCCATGAAGTTGGAAGAAAGAATTTTTGGGGGGCGGTAAATTAGGTTTCTCAGCTCTACTGCAGTTGGAGAAACAATGAAGAGGACACACTGAAACTGATATAAGTCCTTTCTGTAGTTGTTTAGCGGAAAAGGGACATCGTGTTTTGGCTCAAGTTAGGTAACCAAAAGAGGTGATTACAAAGATTGAATACTTGTCTAGGGAGCACTTAAGTATTTGGACAAATGATCAAAATGAGGAAAGTAATTAAAATAAAAAAAAAAAGGAGAGAAGATAATGAAAGTAGTAATGTTAGAAAAGGAAGCACCAAGAAAAGGAAAGGAAATGTAAAGATTTAAAGAGACACTTTTGATTGGAAGATAGAAAAGAGTAAAGGTGAGAGAAAGGGAGAGAGACACGATTAAAAACAAGAATTGAAAGAGTTTACAGCTAGCCAACCAAAGGGAGAGGGTGTGGACTAATCTCGTGAGAAAGTAGTCAGTCTAGCTACCTTGGATTTTTATTTATTTATTTATTTATTTTTACTTTTGTCAAAACTCAAGAATAAGGTTTAATTAAAAATAAAGGGAGGACCAAAGGGATTGTTTTTAATTTACTTTGCACGCAGGGCAGCGGCAGTGGCAGTGGAAGTGACAATTAAAAAGGCCAAACAAGTACGAAATTGTGGCTAAGCACTGGCAGCGCTGCACTGCCTCTGCCACCGGCAATAACGGTAATTCTGTGGTTCATTTGTCACACGTACATCACTTTTGGCCCTTTCTATGCCTGCCTACTCAAATAAATTGGGGGTAAAATTAATTATTTTTAAGAATTTTTATAATTTTATATATGATTTGTTTTTAGATCATTATTTTGTATAATTAATATTTTAGTAGATTAATAATTAAATTTTTGTGATGTAATATATTACTTATAAAATTTAAAATTGATCAATGTTTATATGATATAGATGAGGAGTATTGCTTTTCTTATATATACATATATATTTAATTATTAAATTTTTTATGTTAAATAAATAATTAAATACTTTTAATTTATTTAAAATTAGATTTAAATAATTTATAAAAATAAAATTTAAAATAAAATAATTAATTAAATAAATATAAATAATATAAAAAATTATAAAATTAAACTAATTTTAAACTAATATAAGTGACCATCTTTTATATATTCTCTTTACTTATCTCTTTGCCTTGTGCTCAGGGGCGAAGAAAGGGCTTTGAACTTCTTTTATTTTTATTTTTGATAATTTTTAAGGTAAAAATAGTAAAAATTTTATTTTAACCCCTATAAATTTATATTTTAATTTCAATTTTTTAACATAAAATTTTTAATTTTGCCTCTTCATGCTTGTACTGCAAAGATAAATAAAATCTGTGTAGGAGGAGAAAATTGTCAATTTACACGTACTCAATCATCAAATTTTTATTTTCCAGCTGCGATTCTAACAGTTTGTTGTCGATACAAATCAGATTGGGATTCTTTAATACAAATCAACTTTGTTCTCAATAATTTGTTAATAATTACGAAAAAAATATAGTATTTTTTCTATTAAAATAAGGTGTAAATATTTTGAACATCATATATATTAATTGCAGCCTTTTATGTCATTTTTTTTTTTGGCACCTTGAGTCGATTATATTATACGATTAACTCCCCAATCCTAGGCTATGTATTGAGGATAGCCCAAAAGATTTAATTGCAAAGAAGTATTGCATCGTTCAAATCGAATTGGTTGGTTTTTATTGAAGTTTTGTTCAATTCGGTGTAAATAGTAAAATCGGATACTTGTTGATTTGATTAAAAAAATAATTTTAATCTTTTAGATTTTTTTAAATAATAAAATTTGAATTATTAATTTTTCTAATTTTAGATTAAAGTCATATCATTTAATTAAATATATATTTTTATTAAATATTTAATATATTTAATGTTTATATAATATTAAAATTTATTTTAAATTGAATGAATCTATTTATTCAATCAAATTGGTTGAATCAATGCTCAGAAAGGTCTCACTAATATGACTTTCAATCTGATTTTTTTCAATATGGGTGCAAAGAATATTGGCCTGATGTTGTTTTTCTATTTACTCGTATATTACTATATAAAATACTAGAGTTATGTCCTTGTTTCTCATCAAATTGTCTTTTAGTTTTGTTGTTGAAAATTTGACAACATTGAATTATTGACGAATTAACATTATTTTGAATCAAAGGGAACGTGGTAAAATAATTGGAAGAAATTATGGTATTAAAATTAGTTCTTCAATATTTAATTTTAATTTAAGTCTATTGGGTAAGACAATAATTTTACATAGATTAATCAAGGATATAGATTGTGGCTTATAAAGCAATGATCACTCTTCTCCTAGATGCTTTTTTTCAAAGAAGAGAATCGTGAAGACAGTTTGTGTACTGATTTAAAACAGATAATATCTTATAGCGAACATAATTCGATAATCTTTATATCAACAGGATCGATTGAATCGGTGATTGAAGGTTTTATTGATTTAAATTTTAACTCTTATCTTTTTTTAACATTGATGCAAACAAATATTAGCTTGATTGTCTCTTTCTGTTACTAGTACACTCGAGTTAACAACCTAGTGTAGCAAAAGTAATATACAAGATGAAGCCAAAATGAAAGAAGCAATTTAACTGAAGCTCTGAATAGCAAGAATCTCAATTGATCATGTTCAATAAAATGTAAAGTTGCAACTCAAGTATTTTAGTAGTTCCATCATAAGATCACAGAAAACTCCAATGGTAAAGGTAACATAATCCTAAAATCTCTGTTGTACTGATTCAAAAAAAATATTATATACGAAAATATGCCTAACATAAATATATTTAAAATTTTAAAATATATATATTTAAGCAGTTATATTTTATATCCGTGACTCATTATATGACGTATTCAAGTTTCAAACACAAATATCTTTAAAAAAAATTGAAGAAACTGCCTTGATTGTGGAGGAACATTAATATTAAACTTTTTATTCCATTATAGAGTTTGTTTTTTTTTTTTTTTTGGGAAAAGGAATTGGTAATCGAAAGGAGGCAATTGAATATTATATGGATTGACCATTGTCCATTGGGTTTAAAAAGCTAAAACCCATTGTTCCTAATAGAAAACGTAAATTGGAGAGTCGAAGGAGCAAGCAACAACATAATTTGAATCGAAACACAATGGGAAGAAACTTCATCAACTCAATACATACACTAGACAGAAAACTACTTGCAAAAAATAGCAACAAAAATTACCATTATAACTATCTGAATATATATATATATATATATATATGTGTGTGTGTAGGATAAGGAATTCCTTAATAATCAAAACAAAATCAGACAGACAAAGCAATCAAAATATCGCTAAAGGTTTGGTTTCTTTCCATGCCTGAGAAAATCACAAAAAAAAAAAAAAAAAGAAGAAATATTGTTGTGTATTTCATGAAAAATAAAAATACCAACAGAAAACAAATATAGATGCAAACAGGAGCTCCAGAGGAAGAGAATTTACAATTTCTTAAGCTTCTAAAACATTGTTGAGCGAGTTTTATGTTCGGAGGTAAACAAGATATAATATATATATATATATATGCTTGCAAGTTAGTTAAGTATAGTTTGAAGAAAGTTTTAGTTCGATCCGATCATTGTTTAATTGATCTAGAACTTGAATAGCTCAAGTTATTAAGTAAATCGAATTCAAATATCCTAATTTAGGCTTTAACTAACTCTTATATCTAATAAATTTTTATATTTTTTAATTAATATTAAAAAATTTTAATTCAAATTCAAACTCAAGCTTCTTTCTTGTTGAGTATAACTCAGCTCGATTATACTCTAGTTTAGGTAACGTTTTTACATACCATACTTGGATAAAAAAATTGCTTATATATCATATTAAGTCGAACCTAAATAATTAAAATATTTATTAGTATAAAATTTAAACCCAAATTATCTATAAATAAATCCCTTTTATTATCTTTTCACTTTTAATACTATTTGCCTTTTTTTTCCTTTTTTTTTTTAAAATTTTAACTTAAATAAACAAAACTACGCTCGGCTAAAAATGGTCACTTTTTGTCGCTCTTAGTCTTTATTTTAGTTTCACTTTAAGCTGGAAATTTCAAAAGTATCTTTCGTTTAAAAAAAAAAGCATTTTATATCTTAAAACGAACACGTAGGGCGAATATTAAAAAAATTGTAGCCCAAACTCTATTAATGTTAGACGTTGAATGTTAGATACAAAGGATATGGAGCTATAAAGGTTTTTTTATCTTGCTTACTAGTAGTATTCGTTAACGACAAAAGTTCATGGCTTAAATTTTCATTACAAGATGGTGCCCATCAGTTGTTATTATCAAAAGTTCCATCGAACCCGGTCCCCAAAAGCCCTTTTTGTTTAATATATTCTTATTTTTACTTTTAATTGGCATGCTTAAGAAAGTGGCAGCAGCAGCCAGCTGGAGAGCAGAGACCATGGCAAAGAAATAGTATATATATTTTTATTATTTTTATATTATTTTTATCGGTTATAATTATATTTAATATATTATATATTTATTATAAATTTTAACATTTTAATAATTTAAGTTATATAAATTTTGATATATTTAAATATTTTATTGTATTTTATGCTTTAAGCTTTTAATTATTTGTCTCATATAATATTCGTATGATCGTATCTTATGAATATTATCACACCTAGAATTATCATATTTAACAAAATAATTGACGCTCGCTCAAAGTTTTCAAGCTCAACTAAAAGTATTCATAGGTTAAGCCAAGTTATGATTTAAATTTTTTATTTTTATATATTTATTATCTGGGGCCTAGTCAAGTCCAGATCAACTTAAAAGTTAGAATTTACTGCTTATAGTTAATAAAAATTTAAAATAATTTTTATAGTTAAATTTAAATAAAATCATATTTTATTATTAAACCGAACTCAAATTAAAAAATTGCCCAACATCTAATCAAGATAAATTAAATTTATTAGTAACTCAATCTATGGACAGATCTAGTCTCGTATAGACTTGAGCAAAGGTTGGTAGCTCGACTCAATTAGACCCGAGTCTCAATCTTTTTGTTTCTAATCGGTCGAGCTTAGCCCAAATAATAACTTTAAGATAAAATAATATTTTTATTTAAATTTAATTATAAAATTTATAAATATTAATATAAAAATATTTTTAATAAAATAAATAATAATTTAAATTAAAATAAACAGACTAAATCAAATCAAATTTAAATATAAATTTAAAATTTAAAATTTTTTTAAATTATGATCTAATTCATATCTAGATCTAGGCCCAACTTAAGAATCCACTTTGTTAAATTCTTCACGTCTTCGTTGATGGACATTGGGACTTACTAATGGGCCCGATTTCCATTCTTGTTTTCGCGGAGTCTTTGTTAGGTTGCAGACCAATTTTGTGTACGAGATTCCATATTTAACCTGCTGATGTCCGGCCCGCATTCAAGTTCGATCGAGAAGAGAGAGAGAGAGAGAGGACAAACATTTGGGGCCTTAGATTGACTGCCGATTTAACTCAGGACTACAACCGGCCATCAGATTTTAGACTTCAGTTGAAATTACTGAGCCCAACCAACCTTGGGACTAAGTTGGGAAGTTTTTATGGGGACAATGTTTTGATTGTGTCAACTAAATTTTGGGGATTTGGGAGAAAGCGAGAAACAAAGGTGCATTTGAAAAGCGTTTTATCTTGTTCTATTTCCGAATATATTTTGTCTCATGAGTTGCCTTGCTCATCACTAAGGCACAAAGTTCCGTTTAGTGGTGAGAGAAAGGTCATTAATCTTAAGGTTTGCTCCAATTTCATGTTGATTTAATTATTTAGCAATTTTTTACGTATTAATTTAATATTTGATTATGATTATAACTTTTTTAAATCATTAATTATTTCTGCTAATGATTCCAACCAAAATTTATTTTTTGGCACAATAATAATTTGAATTCTCAAATGATATCAGCGGGATTTGCAGTCATTATAAAAATTCTACTTTCCTTACAATTAGTATTTTATTCACAAGGAAAAGAAGTAGCAAAATCTCATAATTTACAATCAATTCATTCAATATTTCCTTTTTTATCAATATTTCCTTTTTTAGAGGATAAATTGTAACAGTTAAATTATGTGTTGGATGTACTAATACCTCATCACATCCATCTAGAAATCTTGGTTCAAGCCCTTCGCTACTAAGTAAAAGATGCTTCTTCTTTGCATTTATTACGGAGTTTCATCAAAAAAAAAAAAAAAGTCTTGTTTGATGTTGTAGTTGAACTACTTTCTTAAATCCAAAATTTAATTTTATCGCAACTACAATATTAAATATATATATATATAAACTACTTAATTTGTCATTAAATCATCGTTGTCAACCCAAATCAAAAAATTAA